>JASSUY010019088.1:0-16486 GCA_032466535.1 Forpus xanthops | reverse complement strand
CATTGCATATGTGGAAGTCTCCCTACCCCGAACATATTTATTATTACAAGTACCACTCCCACTCCTGTCAGTGTCCAGAGACCCTAATTGAATCCAAAGCCTTCTGAACCTGTACACAAATACGAAGTAAGAAACCATTTTTATGGAAATATCCCTGTTTGTAAGTTAATAGTAGTAGAAGCAGGAGAAAAAGGGAGAGGTGCAGTGACTTGTACAGTGGTACAATGAGAAGGAAAAATATATCCAGGTGCAGATTAATGGTATTCCTATGATACTGGAAACCAAAACTATAAATAGTTTACTCTCCATGAGAATCTGACTTGCCTTTGTCCTCTTAGACAGTGTTACAGGTACATATTCCAAATACATTCTATTTTTTAATTATTTTCATGATAAACCAGTAAAAAGAAAAAAAATTAAAATCCTAAGTGGCTTTGATCAAAAGGGAAAAATAATCTTCATTACAGCTTCCTCTAGTATGGGGTAAATTTGTACTTAATGTACACACCAACAAGGAGAGGGTTAACAAATACATGAAGATAGCAATGCTGAGAGCAGCAAAGACTCATAGATTTCTGGCCAAATTCCCTCTTATAAACTCTGAACAAGGCCAAGGGGAAGGTGATAAAGAATTATATGATTTCAAGATGAGAAAAAAGTAAACTAGTCTTTCCACCTGACAGTGCAATACTGCTTCCTCTAGTGCAATCTTTTGGCTGGGTTTGTTGGCTGCACCACAGAAAAAGATAACAATAATATGCATGAAGTAGTAATGGGTTGAATCATTGTGAAGCACACTTCAGCTGGCAATGTTAGTGTTTATGTCACAGAGACATATTGACTTTGTTCCCAAAAATCTGTCTTCTTATGATGCCTGAAAAAACTGACACTTAAGAAGTATGATATTTTTGCGAAGTATTTTGCTGCCAACAAAGCTATATTTTCCAAGATATACCATTGAGAATCACCTATCTCACTCTGTATAAGCCATGAAGAGTTCCCAGTATTTTTCATTTCCCTGAAGCAGCAGAATTTAAAATAGAGATCTGAAAAGACCACACTGTACAGGGACTGTCATTGCATCAGACACAGAGATGCTGTGGAAACTGTTTATATCTAAATTAGGTAATTCAAACATAGGTACAACCAAACTTCTTTGTAATCTGTATAGTGATCCATCTTGAGTAAATCCATTAGTCAGCCACGGTTAAGACTGCTATAATTTTATGCATATTCTTGTTATGCTCTAGATTTACACCTGTTCAGCAGAGGTTCAAAATTCAGAATCCAGATCAAGCTAGCTGTGATTATAAGCTTACATGCTCATTTGTTGTTTGATTTTGAACAGATTACTTGCAGGGTGAAGGCCTGAATTATTGCCACTGCCTTCATGAATTATATTGGCCTAGAGTAACTTGAATCAAAATCTGGACTGACAAGGAGAAGTGTGAGGGGTATTTGAGGAGAGGCCTGTTCTTTGTTGACTTTTAGAGACAGCAGTAGTCAGCCTTAGGGTGGGGAAATAAACAAAAATATATACACCCACTGTTCCTTCTCCAGTTCAGAGGCTGCCCATGGAATCCCAAACATCTGGAGATAGTTACCATACTGGCCTCACTGAAGCAATTATTTAATTAGCCTCCTTTTCACTTTCTCTGTCTCTCTTTCCTTCCGTTTTCTTCACCACCCAATTCCCAGATGCAGAAGTCAATTTGAAAAACCCTAACAGAACTAAGGCCCTTACAGAATTTGGTCTGCAGGAAAATTTTTTCTATTCAGTCTTAAACAAGCATCCTCAGTACTAATAGCATTCCTGCCATTCAAAAGTCTCTCCTTTTGGGGAGCTGAAAGAGGCAATTAAAAATCACATTTGCATTCTCTATTAGCTGCTCACAAATTCTGAAGGAAGCAAGCCAAACAAGATACATTTATTTGGTTTATGAATCCTTATTACAGCTAGTACTTACAGGAACTTCCAAAACTAAAGCCATGGTAAATCATGATTCCCTCTTGAGCAGGAACTGAGAGTGCAGATTTGAAGTTTCTTATCATCAGCTCATTAAGAAGTAGAACATCCTCTTTGAGTGGAGAATGGAGGCTGTTCCCGAAAAAGCCAAAACATGAGTAATCCTGCCCAGAGGTGATAGCTGGAACAGTCAGAAATACCATATTAGCACTACCAGAGCTCCAAACAATACATGTTTCAAAAAGACCAAATGAAGAATAACATTTTTTTCTCATTGTGGCTACCCTACAAAGAGATGAAGGGAAAGAAGATAAAAAACTTTTTGTTGCAGTATAATGACAGATCCCACTGTAATAGTGTGATGACATAGCTCCTGTCTGAAACAGGGGACCAGAGCTAAGCAAATATCAACACTGAAAAAAAGACCTGGTGAAATGTGTGTAGTATCATATACCTGTTCAAAGCCAAGCCTTAATCTACAGCACTTTTTGAGTCATCATTTTTATATCTCAGCATGGTAAAAGTGCCTGTCTGTACCTTTGGGATTGTGTGTTTGATCAGGATTCCCAGCTGTTACGTAAAACAGTCCAAGAGCTCAGTATCAAAGGGCCAGTGAGATAGGCCAAAAGGGAACATCTCTATGCAGATGCACATCCCAATCTTATCCTCTCCTGCCACTCACATTTTGTCATCTCTGCTTTTTGTAAATGTGGAATGCCTGAAACAGAAAGATATGAACTTGCAATTTTCTAGATCACCCTCTAGGCACATTGGGTTTTCATCTTGCAAATTTAACACACAGAGTAAAAGGTAAGTGGATTATTGCTAATGGTCATAGTTTTCTAGACTGGGGCCGAGGACATAATTTTCTCTGTGAATTGCTGTAACAATTCATCTTACACCTATAGTAGAGACATTGGTTCTGGAACCTGGAAGTTTTGCAATGTCTGGAAATATTGCAACGCCAAGTGCTCTAGAGGTCCTATCTCTGATCTCTAAATTGAGCACTCTCACAAGTTTAATTGCTTTATGTCCAGATCTTCAGCGAAGGAACAACATGACAGCATCTAGCACACAACACACTCCTGGAGAGGTTTGGCCCTCGTGAATGTTCCTGAAGACTGACCCTGTAGGACTACCCTTTACTCTGCAGAGAAGACATTGTCAGAGTGGTTTTCAGACTTCAGAGCTGCCCTCAAGACTTGATTCTTGGTTGCAAAAGAAGATAATAACAATAGCAGTTGTTATTGTCATGTAATGAAATACAGCTTTCAGAGCAGGCTAAGACTGAATACTCTAAGCAAAGTCTGTTTATATTGAGGAACTAAAATCCAGCCCTTGAGGAGACAAAATGCAACGTAAACAAGTACAGAAATGTCGTCTAGCCATTGCAATTTGGCTTATGAGGGAGCAGATGAAAAAATGTCAGGAAATGAAGGGCCATTTATCTTCTTAATTCTCAATCCTTGTGACTCTGAGAGGACTAATTCATTTTGGGTGTACTAAGCCTATAGAAATCATCACCATAACTAGTGAGTATTATTTTCATCACAGGAATTTGAAACAGAGGAAGAATTTGGTCAGAAGTAAAACACCTTGATTGAAATCCTGACAGAATTTCCTTCAGCAGGAATCAAGACAGTTAAACAGAGAAGTGCTCAGTAACCTGATAGTAATCTTTGCTAAAACAGAAGTAGGCCGAGAAACAGAAAGTCTTTCTCAGCGTGAGGCACTCAGTTCTCATAGCTTTGCAGGACAGAGTAGTGTGTACTTCTTTGCTTCTCTGACATTCATATATCCCCTGTGCAATGATATATGAAAGATACCAAAGGCAGTTGGATGTTACTGGCAATTACTGCTATGGTAGCACAGAGATTAACACATATGAGCCTCCAGCATGTGCAAGTATGTTGGCAAAGGTTTTGCTGCCTGCACTAAGCTTCACGGTGCCACAGTGCCAAGAGTGTTGGAATGTGCCTTCAGTAAGTTGATGCTATAGACACCGCTGAAAAACACCTGTGTCTTCAGTAACTGGTGCTGGTATAGTTGCAATCTAATCACTTTCAAGTCTGTGAGGAGTGTACTCTTGCCTCAAGCAAAGCACAATCCTCCTTGGTCTACCAACAGGAGTGACAGCGGTCACAGCTCCTACCACCCCACTGGACGTGTCTCTGCTGAAAGGGGCTTGATGCAATTTGGGCACAGGAACAGACAATTCCTGCCTGACTTGCACCAGCTCTGGGAGCCTTCTTCCTCTCCTACCTTCCTGTCTTCACAAGAATGTGCAGTCCTGGGAAGGCTGCAACAGAGTGGCAGAAAACATTACTGAAGTCAAAGAGCAGTGTAAGCCCCTGCAATGGGGGAGGAAAAGGAGTATTAATCAGAGATGCAAATGCCCTGTTCAAAGCCTTGGCATGGCACCTATTAGAAGAGTACACAAGCTAATTCTTCAGCACTCAGGGAAGCAGCTAGGCGATGTAGATAATCACACCTCCACTGAAGTGTTAGTCAAATTTTTCAGCACAACACTGGTGAATTAAAGAGCTTGATTACATTCTGTTGATCTTCCAGGGGAATCATAATGTCTTCCACCCAAATCTTTGCTGTTGGTCTGTTTCATTGCTGGGTGTAACACGAAGACTATTGTTAGTTTATACCAAATACTCTATAAAACAAGCATTATCTTCCATTTTATATCTGTAATGTATAATCAAACTCTGATCCTAAATAGGGCCTTAGTCACTGTTATCATCTTAGGTAAATAAATAATAATGTTGTTACAATGATGGAGCAGAAATTATATGCAATCAAAAACGATGTCTGGGGCTTCGGAATGAGGGTGTTTCCTAAAGGAGGGGAATTCTTGGCTGTCAGGCTATATATAGACAGAGTTTTGATGTATCAATGCTTTGAAATATCTTTCAAGACTTCTGATTTGGACTTTGGACATATTTGCATTTCTGTTGACAGAGAATAAGTTAGGCTACAGATTATTTTCATTTTCTGAGGTTTGCTTTTTCTTTTTTTTTTTCTTTTTTTTTTTTTCTTAAACCATGCTTTATCTGTGTAGTTATTTTGGGTTTTTTGCTTTCTCTTCCCTCATTTCTAGACTTATGCAATATTGTTTTTCAAGTTTCTGTCCCTCCTGGGAATTTCTTTCTGAAAACCACTAAACAAAATGCACATATTAGTGTGCCAAAAAGTAATATCTTAAATCCATTTCACTATAGTTATCTAAATAAAATAATTTCTAGCTTTCAGCAGTTTTGAAGAACCAATTACTTTTGGAAATATTATAAGGAAAACCAGACTTTCACACTGTCCAGAAGAGCCAGGTTAAAGCAGTGATTTGTGTTTAGATTTAACTATATAAAAATATGATCTGGAATACTGCACTGCAATATATTTAACAGCTTTAAATTTTTTTTTTTAATGCAAGTCTTTGTACATTTGGAAATTATATGTCCTTCATGGAAACCACTGTTTTCTCCAGGAAGAAAGGATACTTATCACTTTTTGGTGAAAATTGGAAATGCTTCAATCTAAAATGACGCAACAAACAACAGTTTCACAATTCAGGGAGGCTCAGGTTCTAGAAGAATTCAGAGTTCTTGTGTTATCATTTTTGGTTACATGATATGATTTTCAACTAGCTTGCACCTTTGTGATGCATCACCAGCAATGACTTTCATGGTACTCAGAGACAATTAGAAAACTAGAAACTAGAAGTACTGGGATATAGACTGGCTGAAGAAGCAAGACAAAGATAGAGACACCAGGAATACAATTGAGCAAATAAGAACTGGACTGGTAGTAATTGTTGTCACATTATTACAATGGAGATCACACAGAGACAATGTAAATTCATTTTCTATTCCTGTCTGTATATCTTACTTGCTACAAGGCTTTGTTTTCCTCTCTTTGCTCTTGTGGTGGTAATATTTCCATAGACATGCAGGGGAGTTTCCAAAAGCTCTAGAAGAATAGTTATTGCTATCATAAATGTTTTAATGTGTCCCATAGAGATCTTCTGTGTGGATAAAAAAGTCAGACCTTGCCTTGCACAAAATGCAGCATGATTTATCATTGGGATTATATCACTGTATGAACTTCAGGCTGTATATCTATACTCCATGACATTTTAAAGTTATTTCAAATTTAAAATTGTCAGAACAGAAAGATCTCTGCAGTCCCTTAGCTGAGGCAAGAAGTGTTGCAGATATCTTAGTGGCCTAGAAATTCTTCTTACTGTGACAGGAAACTACAAAAAATATGTTCGGCAACATATGTTTTTTTCTCTATAAAGTTAAGCTTATCGCATATAATTTCAATTAAATATTTTTATACTTTCTGTAAGAATGCCAGGAAGTTTTTATAGTTCAACACCCTCCCACCCCCTCTAACTTCTGCCACATTAACTGCATGGCAAAAGCTGTTCTTTTTGAGAAGGAAGATGGTGCAGCACAGGAACAGCTTATCCAGAAAGGCCATAAAACCTCCATGCCCAAAGTCAGGCAAAGCTAGGATGCCCTGAGCTAGCATAGTACTGTTTTAAGAAGTGATTTGGACTTCCAAGAGACCTCCAAACCAATACCATTCTAGTTCTGTGAAACTCTCATATGAGAAAGGGTGGTAACTCTCTGTTTCAGTGTTAGTGTTCGGCACTAAATGCATTAGTCATGTTTAGGTACTGAAATTACTGCACAGTCTGTAAATGACGGGTTAAAAAGTTTATATTCACCTTCAGCTTGTCTTGCAAAATAGTGACTCTCATTACAGACATAGCAGACCTGTCAAAACCCCTGTCAATCACTGGGTTTCTATCAGTGAAGAAGTTTGCCTGCTCCTCTTCCCTAGCACCTATCTTCTATAACTTTGAATTGACCCCATAAAACTTGAAGTGAACTTTGAGAGACAAATGTTTTCTTAGGCAGTTGCTGCATTATCTCAGCTGCATAGCCCTAGCCCTAAATTTAGTTATTTTCATGGCTTTCTTTTTTCTAATATTGCTATAACTCTCTCCTGAAAGGAGAGACCCTTCCGTTGTCTTGTATTTGCAAGCCCTCATGTTTTCCCAGACAAGGGCAAACCTGTCAGTATCACTCAGAAAGGTTACCTGAATTGCCAGAAACATTTGAGACCCTGAAGCTGAAAACTGAGCAACCATCTCCATTTACAGCACACAAGAGAAAACTCTTGGCCTCATCATGATTCAGCAACAGTTTAGGCAAGTTTACATAGGGATGTTCTTTCCTTTGATCACAGCATATCTTAATGGAAAAGATGGAGTACAAAAGAATAAATACATTCCCCTATAACATGAAGGAGCATTTCATGAAGGAGACCATGTGCAATGAGAGCAGAAGAGAGGTACCACAGGCTATTTAAACTATTTGGAACATGACAGGCTCTTTTGTTCTCTCATTGTATAGCTTCTTGTGAGTGACAGTCTGGATCTGTGGCTGGATAAGTAGATATCTTCATAGGACAAACAATAACAGATGTTATTTGGTGCTTTTCCTAATGAAAGCATATTTATTACCAGGACTACTCTTACTCCTCTAATTTGATTTTAAGACTGAGTAATTCCCTAATTACTTACCTTCTCTGAATCATCAGAAAAATAATTTAAATGCTTTACATGACCTCACCTGCACTGTAAATTAGAAATATACCAAATATCTAGCACTAAATAGACAATTTAACATCAACAGAGATGTGATTTTTTTATTTTAGAGAACAAAAATATAAAAGGATTTTACACTCAGATTCAGCAGAAGCTGTTACAGTGATCAGTAATAAATCACTACAGAAATATAGATGTGCTTGAGAGAAAATTCCCACTTTTCTACAGAGATTGGTCTCTAAAGGATGTTGGTGCTCCCTCTTAATCACAAAGCACCAGTAGCGCTTTCAGGCAACAAAAATTACTTAAGACCTACTGTCTATACAGACAAATAGCAGCAAGAAAAAAAAGTGATTTACACAGAGATTGTAGTCAAAACAGTGGAAAGGCAAGAGTATAAAGTTATGGTCCAAGCTGTGGAGAAGTGATTGAAGACCAGATCTCCTCACATACAATGCACAGTACATTTTGCAGTATTATTAGCTTTTTTCTGAATCTGTCCTCATGCATGTGCACCTCAATTTCTGTTAGTCTGTGTTCTAGGCACCCCTGGCAGCATCTTTGCTTTGCCAACAGTAAGAAACACAAGTTCTGAAAGAAAAAGCAAAGAAATTATAAACTCTCCAAGTAAGAACTCAATAGAAAATACACGTAACTCTTCACTTTGATTTAAAATCTTATCTTTCTCTTCAGCTGCACACAAGTAGCAGGAGGCCTAGTAGTCTGGGTTCATAGTGACTTCTGGTAAATACCAATCAGAGGAAATCAGGAGATGCAGGGCATGGGCTGTGTGCATGTAAATTTGGTTAATCACATAAAATGCTGTGATATGTGATCAAACCAGAGTTTCAGCTGCAGAAGTATTTCATCTCCAGCAGTGCTCAAAGGCACACCTCCAGGAAACCCAACCAAGAAGCAGTGTGAGTATTTTATAATTCCAAAGTCCCCAGCTCCCATTGTAGTTTGTGGATTCTTTCTACACTGTGTGCAGTGCCATGTTAAATGCACATCAGTATGTCTGTCCTCCATATTTTTTTTTTCTAATACCCTTTTGAACTTCTTTTTAATTCCTGACTTTGCAGTGTCCTGAAGTGAGAGTTCCAGACCTTAAATGTGCATTGTGGTAAAAAAATTTTCTTTTGTTCGTTGTTCTTACTTTTGTGGTTACACTGCTTAATGGGTATAAGAAAGTTTGGTTTGCAAGAACGGCAGTCCAGGAAAAAGCAGTCAGGGGCCCATCTGGTTTCCTCCGGACACTACTCTACACATCATGGTTGTGGTGGAAGGGAAGAGGGGATAGAGTGGTTGGTTAAACTTCCTGTAATTGCTTTATTTTGACATGCCTCTTCACTTCTCAGCTTGGAACAGAAATAGAAAGAAAACAAAAAAGGTAAATTGCTCTGAGGTGAGATGCCACAAAAGAAAGCTCCATTCTACTGTTATTTTAGGCTTGGATTCCAAGAAGGGAATACTGTGTTTCTGTTTTCTACCTGCTCAGTTCAGGATTTCTACTTAAGGCGGCACAGATGGTCAGCAAACCAAAACAATCCACCTCTGAATATGTACATGGCCACTGCACTTATCAGACTGGAACATGCAGCTGTTGATTTTCACTTCATTCACTGCAGTAGTGTGGAAGACAGAGACTTATCATCCCAGCCATTCTACAGATGTGAATTACTAGGCAGAAATCATTCAATTAACACATACCCATTTTTCTATTGAAAGATGCTATCATTCCCAACAGAAGCTAAAGGGGATTTATGGGATTGAGCAACACAGTAATCCTGGCAACCTTATGGCAAAATGGAAAGTATCAGCATTTCAGACAGAGACCAGTTAGATGGAGACAAGAACAGAGAAGTGACACAGAGCGGTGATGTCTGTGTCACAGGAACTGGTACCTGTAATCCCATGACCAGTACACGTGGCAGCATCATCAGCCATTTGACAATGTGATTTTGTCGCCCTTTGAGTTAGGCCATCACTGCTACTGCAATGTTACTATCTAACATTGTCTCTGTGTTTGTATTCTGTAAATTTCCATCCTTGTACCTTTCTAAGGGCTATCACAGGCATCAGGTTGCTAGTTTATTTAAGGAAGCTTCTCTTGTAATACTGACATGCCAGAGGTTGCTTGTGCATAAATAACAAACCTTTTTTTTTTTTTTTTGATCCTGAACAGAACTTGACCTTGCCCCTTTAGCTAACCTGTTACCACAATAGTAGTTTATTTCTTTCACCATGGAGATGCCTAGAAACTTGATTATATCTTCTCTGTGCACCTATGAGTCCCAGAACCCTCAGTAAACCCTCCATCACTTCTTCTCCACTCTCCATACTCAGAGCCTCAATTAAAGACAGAGAGAACCTGTAAGAAACATCAGAGACTAAAACATACTTTGTACCTATTTGACCTTTCTTCACTGAGAGAGTGGCTGGTCACTGAAACAGGCACCCCAGGGAGGTGGTCATGGAGCCAAGTCTGGCAGAATTCAAGAAACATTTAGACGATGCTCTTAATCATATAGTTTAGTTCTAGTCTTGTGAGGAGCAGGGAGTTGAACTCAATAATTCTTATGGGAGCCTTCCAACTCGAGACATTCTACAATTTTCTAACTTGGAACATGAAAAAATCACTGTGATTAACAGGGTACAGGCTGCTCCAAGTGACAGCATTATGAGACTCATGTAGCTCTTCAAGTAGTAAATTGTCAAAGGCTTTTCATACAGACCACAGAAAAAAACATTCACCTATATCACTCTGTGAGGCTGTACTAAGTTATAAATAACAGGTACATTGACTTTTATCACCAAATCTTTTGCAAAGGCACACATGTGAAAGAACAGTTAAGGAGGCAGTTGTCTTTTGCAGGGGATAGTGAGACATTAGGGAGACCCAAACTCCACACCCCAGACTGTTTCTCAGCACCCTGTTTCATACTACCGCTCCATATCTGCCTTGTCTCATACATACCTGTCAAAGACTCTCACCCATGGCTTGGGCATTGTCTCTAAAGTGTAACGGTTGTTATTCCCTGAAGAGCAGAGCACCTCCAAAGATGACATATCTCCCTGAAATCAGTCTGCAGAGCAGGTGAGATTCGTGTGAAAAGCAAAATGAGTCTTAGCCCGCTACAAGACAAAGTTAAGAGACTAATTACTAGATTTAGAAAATGGATACAAGGAGACAAAGCTGTAACACACCTTTTTATCTATGTCTGGACCTGTTCCCAGGCTCCTCTCTCATTTGCTCAAGGAAGAGCTGACAAGATACATTTGCAGCTTGTTAGCTCAGAGACCTACTGCTATGATAAGACTAGTCCATCTTACAGCATCTCCTTGAGCTGGACCTGCTCCTCTGGGACAAAACCTCTCTGCATATGTTTTTCCTCTAGGACCCCACTCTACAAATCCAGTCCTACAGAAGTTTCCTATAACCCAGACCCTGCTTTTTTAGTTCAATTTGAGCAACACCTTGGTGAGAAGGCAGCTGAAAGATAATCTCATACTGTTTTTGTTCATGCAGTGCAATTTCTTGCAGGTGGTCAAAACTATTACAACTTCAGCAGTCAATAGATCAGATGGTCACATGCTGCAGACATGTTGTCATGGGTTCATGTATGGCAGAAGAGCTGCAGAAGAGGAGCCAAAATGTGTCTCATTTTGCATTTTCTACAGCCTCTGGCTCTTAAACTGCATCAGTGGTGACAACGAGACTATTATTTGTGTAAGAACTGTAATAATACCACCTGCCTCTTGGTGATTTTAGTTTGTTTCTCTCTGATCACATAAGAAATAAGCTTATAACCTTGACTATTATAAGTCAGACTGTCAAAGGAAAAGACAAGCAGCTTGTCCTGGAGTGAATAAAGGAATCCTGTCCTGGCTCCTATCATCTCAGTACTATTTGGAAGGTAAATCACCTCCTAGTTTTCTTCACTGCCAGTGTTTGAGGTACCTTTGCTTGTGACCAGGGAGAGGAAGGGACCAGGTAGTCATGAGAGGTGGAGCACTACTTGCTGCTGGGGAGTCCCCATCCTAGGTAGAGCTCCTCAGGATACAGGGTCCCCACGAAACGCCTGAGACCCAGCTACGAGCCAGCAAATTATCACCAGCAAGACTTGCAGGCATGGCGCTGAGTAACCATTTCTACCCTCTGTAAGCTCACAATGACCTACACAAAAATAACAGCACAGTTGTTATGAAAGCCTTTTTTAAAAATAGAGAGTTGCTGTATCATCATTTGGAGATAGAGCTAAACTGTATTTCCAGAATGGTGGATATCTAGGAATCAGCTTATGTGAGGAAGAAGTCACATCTGGAAGAAACACCAGGGGATAGCAGTATCTCAGAAGATAAAAAAAAAAAAAAAAAACAAAAAAAAAAAACAAACCAACAAACAAACAAACAAACAAAAAAACCCAGAACCCCAACTCAAACAAAAAAAAAATCACCAAAACCCAAGCAAAGAAAACCCCCAAACTACAACAACAAAAAAACCAAACCAAATCCACAATACATGTAATAAGCATATAAATTGCTGTGTGATTATTTTTTTTATTTTACCAATTAATGTAATGTGCTGTTATAACAAACCTTCTGCCCAAGGCCTGGCCTTCAAAGGCAGCCCACATGACTCCAGGGAAATTAACTTGGTGCTTATTTACTCTGACTACAAGTCTTAGAACGCTGTGGTCGCGACCATGCCACTCAGGTTGGGAGAACACAGGTATTCCCGTCTCCTTCTGGGTCACAAGGAGTCTGTAGCAGAGTATGAATTTGAAGAGGGATATAGACCATCAGATTGTGGTTATACCCTTCCTTCATCTCCCAGGAAACCTCTTCAACATGAGGGTAAATACCTGACATTGTGGGTTCCCAGTTATGAAACTTCTGGATTACAAGGATGCAGATAGGTGAGCCTTGCACAGAAGGCATGAGATCTGAGAGATATACCCATAGGGAGCAGTGAGGAGGAGAGAAGACAGAACCTTTCACCCTTCCAGTGAAGTCCAACACCTGCTAATGTACACACTGAGAACCCTTCATTTAATTCTCCCAAGTCGAGGAAGAGATCATTGTGAATCCTTTGAAAAGACAAGGTGTTGTTTTGGAACTTTTAATGCCTGAAATACTGCAAATGAGGTGTTCTTTTAAAAAAAGAAAGTAAAAGATCTGAAGCTGGAAAGTCACACTGAAAGACCCATCAGCGCCAAATTACACAAAGCTATATTTTTCCCTTGCTCTGGACATGTAAAGCTTCCCAGGATGGTACTCTTTGTAATCATGGTTGAATAAAGTGGGAGCTAGCAGCACTGTCTGACAACAGGTTGTTGGGACCCAAATTATTGGGATCTATTTACGCTGTAGGTATGATGCACCAACTCTATTTACTTATTAACCAAAACCATACATTCTTCTCTATTTCAGATATGTAGTTTTGGATATCAACTGAAATATTGCCCACCTTCTTTTCCTTGGCTTTCACTCAGTAGCAAGACTTCCTGCTCTAAAGGGTACTGTTACCCCACATCACAGATAGGAACTGAAATGGCTAGCAGCATTTGCCCAGGGTCACAAAAGCAGTCTGGGAGGGACACCACATTTTTGTGTCTTTCCAAGGTCCAAGACCATACATGGTTGCTCAAGTGGATTCTTGTCCAGATCCCACCTATGAGTAAATTCTACCCCCAACTCCTTCATACAGGACATTTTCCACATTTCAGTGGGAAATACTGTTTTTCTTGTCATTCATGATGGGGGATGCCATCATCTTGTTTTCTCATAGTGCTTAATCTCATGAAACAGACAGTGGAATTTAGTGAAAAGATAGCTATATTGCCCATTTTTAGACATTGTTTCTGGTTGCCAGATTGCTTTTTCCTGCATTACTACTCCACTGCCCCTGCAGTAGGAACTTTGGTAGTTTTCCAGAAACATTTAGAGCCAGAACTGGTCCATCGCTTTGCTCATCTTTTTCTATCCCCTATCAACACAAAGGTTGAACATACCTGAACTGCCTCAGGTTTTTCATAAGGGTGGTTAGACCTTGTTTTTGTACATATCGAAAACTCTCATCAAGCCACTGCAAAACAGTACTGACCAGGCCCTTCAAAGGGCATTAGATAGCAAACAGAAGGTATTGCAGGGAAGAAAAAGTTGTTAAGATACTATTACCCCTCAGCCAGCCTTTCCCTATCTGAATGCTCTCACCTATTGGTCTGTCACACTACCTTGATTTCCCAAAATGTGTAAGATCACTTTCCTCAGCCACTGATAGTGCTACTTTGCCTGTGAATCAGAAAGTCTTAAGAATGGTGTTTTCTTTGCTAAGGGAAACAATAAGCTAGTAAAAATGGCAGGGAACTGGTTGGAAGAAAATAGCAATATCCAGTTGTCACAGCAAACTTCACTTCATCCCTCAGGTATCCCTGTTTCAGTCCTTTACAAAAAAAAACCCTGAATACTAGCAGCCTTATGGAGGAAGGACTTTTTCTCCTAGGGCATCAGGCTATGTTCGTAGAGATAGCTTACAAGCATAATGTGAAGGCATACTTAAACCACAAAATGCTTTTGTTCATCCAAGGAGTCTGAGTGGGATTTTTAGTTTGTTATTGTTACTCAGTATACAAGATACACAGTAATACCTGTGGCACCTTTCACATGCAGAGCAACAACATTTGGTTCAGCATCACGCTCATCAGCAAAAAGAATAGGAAGGGAATTCTCAGAGCACAGCAGAGAAAGAACCTTTTCCTATTGGTTTGGATAGCACACCTTTCTTTTGTTTTACTGTTAGAAGGCACATAGTTGAAATGTTTATCATGACAGCAATGGTGTTTATCTTACCAGGATTGTGTTGAAGCAAGTTTAATTGTATTACCATAAAACATATCAGTGTTAGGAGTGATGCAATATGTTTAGCATCAATATAAATGTTGCTAAGGTTTATGCTTTCAGCTGGAACTGGAGCAGCAGCAGGACAATGGAACATATGGAACATATTTTAGGTTTTATGTTCATATCTGTCAAAGAGAATTAGTACATTTGCAAAGATTCTTTATGTGCTGTACCATGGGCAGTGATAGTTTGTGTAGAGCAGTATCACTATTGTATCTCCTGTCTTCTCATTTAAACCTGAACCCAAGTGTTTGGGAATTCTTTAGAGGCTTGACAGCTGGGCCTAACTTATAAACATTATTCCAGACCTGCTACTCGATGGGTGATGAAAGTAGCAATGTATATAGGAGAGCCACTGGCATGATAACCATTGGCAATATCTTACATCATAGGCATGATAAAAGATATTTCCCAGTTCCCCCTCATCTGTATCAACCAATGTGTATTAATCCACGCACCTCTCAAGTGTGTCAAGGTCCCCCTGGATGACATCCGTTACCTCCAGCATATCAACTGAACCAGGCAGTTTAGTGTTGTTGTCAAACTGGCTGAGGGTGTACTCAATCCCAAAGTCCCTATCACTGACAAAGGTGTGGAACAGCGCCAGTCAGAATACTGACTCCTGAGGAACACCACTTTCAGTGGTCTTCAGCTGGACATTGAGCTGTTGACCACAAAACTTTGAGTGTAACCATCCAGCCAAGTCCTTATCCACCACATGGTCCATCTGTCAAATCCATGCTCTCCAGTTCAGAGTCAAGCATGTCACTATTGTGGGGATCTGTTAAAGACCACCTGACCAAGAGGACTTGGTGGATGAAGTGCTCCATGAGAGATAGGAAGAGCTTCAAAATTGTCGGCCCTTATTCTCATGGGGGACTTCAACCACCTGATATCTGCTGGAGGGATAGTATGGCCTGGCACAAACAATCCAAGAAGTTCCTCAATTGTGTGGAAGAAAGCTTCTTTCTGCAAATATAGGAGCTGA
The DNA here is from genome assembly GCA_032466535.1 of Forpus xanthops. NCBI lineage: Eukaryota > Metazoa > Chordata > Aves > Psittaciformes > Psittacidae > Forpus > Forpus xanthops. The sequence goes on along the minus strand of JASSUY010019088.1, from coordinate 1,003 downwards.
CAAGGAGAGGTGCCATGCTTGACCTTGTCCTCACCAGCAGGGAAGGGCTGGTTGGAAATGTGACTCTCCAGGGCAGCCTTGATTGCAGTGATCATGAGATCGTCGGATTTGAGATCCTCAGGAAAGTGAGAAGGGCGTGCACCAAGCTCACTGCCCCGGACTTCAAGAGAGCAGACTTTGGCCTCTTCAGGAACCTGCTCAGTAAGATTCCATGGGGTATAGCCCTACAGGGCAGGGGGGCACAAACTGTTGGCTGATATTCAAGGATCACCTGCTGCAAGCTCAGGAACAAAACATCCCTACTAGAAGGAAGAACTGCAGTAGGAGCAGCTGAGGAAAATTTGAAGGAAATAAGAGACTTATAAAAGGTGGAAGAAAGGACAGGCAGCCTGGGAAGAATACGGGGATGTTGTCCAGGAAGCTAGGGACCAGGTTAGGAAAGCTAATGCCCACTTAGAATTAAACTTGGCTAGGGATGTTAAGGATAAAAGGAAGGGTTTCTATAGGTACATTGCAAATAAAAGACAGGCTAGGGACAATGTGGGCCCTCTTCAGAAGCTATTGGGAGAAGTGGCTACACTGGATTTGGAGAAGGCTGAGGTTCTTAATGACATCTTTTCCTCAGTCTTCACCGGAAAATGTTCTGACCATATCATCCAAGTCTTGGAAGGCAGATGCAGGGAAAGTGAGAATGACAACCCTGAGCCCACTGTAGGAGAGGATCTGGCTCGAGACTATCTTAGGAACCTGAATGTATACAAGTCTATGGGACCTGATGAAATCCTTCTGTAGGTCCTGAAGGAGCTGGCAGATGAACTTGCTAAGCCGCTGTTCATCATATTTGAACAATCTTCGCAGTCAGGTGAAGCTCCTGATGACTGGAAAAAGGCAAATATAACACCCATTTTTAAAAGGGGAAAATGGAGGAGCCGGGGAACTACAGACCAGTCAGCCTCACCTCTGTGCCTGGCAAAATCTTGGAGCGGATTGTCCTGGAAGGCAT
>JASSUY010019084.1:0-26708 GCA_032466535.1 Forpus xanthops | reverse complement strand
TCAAGGCCGGGTTGGACATAGCCTTGGGTGGCATGGTTTAGTGGGAGGTGTCCCTGCCCATGTCAGGGGAGTTGGAAGTAGATGATCTTAAGGTCTTTTCCAACCCTAACTATTCTATGGTTCTATGATTTGAAGTCATCCCAGAGGCCACTGGCAGACACATAAGATGGTAACTTGGGCTCCATAGTGCTATACAAAATTTCACACAATACATCCCTGTGTCACCTCTCAAAAATCAATGAAGTCCTTGCATGGAAACATGCTAGCAGGTGTCAAATGCTAGGAAGCAGAGTTGTATTTTGGAAGCTCAGCCTCTAGCCCATAAACATTTTTGTTTTGATGGTTGCTTTTACCTTCTTCATAAGGACAATGTATATAGTGAAAGATACATTTGATTTCCCATAAATTATTAGCTATGTCATATTCAAAGTAGTCAGAAAAACATGTAAGTTGTAAATATGCAGTGTGTTATTTTATTAACCTATATGATCTGTGATAATTTTAAGGACAAACTGCTACCAAGGCTCTGAAATTGATACTCAGAAATTAACTAGTGCAAGAACCTTCTTTGAGAACAATACCTCAAGACTGAACAGTTTTCTTATGACATGAACTACAATAAAAGCTGTAAAGCTTGACAAAGCATAATGACCTGTTCCATACAGGAGGCTAGATTAGATGGGCTTTACATGTCTGAGAACAAGTTGTCAAATTGCACATAAAGGTACACCACCAAAACTTTAGTAGGCATAACAAATAGGAGCATGGTTATATTTTAATATCTCTACAGAAGTAACTCACACGTTAGGGCTTTTTCTGAAGTCACAGGCATCTTGGACATCATTAATACACAGAATTATAATACTCTTGTAGGTACTAGTAGAAGATCTCTCCTAACTTATTATCACAGAGGCTCAGGCCTGCCCTACCTTGAGAGGCAGCATTATTTACTCTACGCTTATGGCACTCTCAAGATAGATGGCCTAAGGCATGCTGGTGAAAAAACTAAATAAATAAATAGGAGAACACATGAGCATTAAGGAGCAGTAAATCACCACAACAGAACAAGGCGGCAGACAGCAGTGTGTCCCACATTACAGATGGCAAAGTATTCAGGCTGCAGTCTTACGGGATTTCCTAATTAGGTAGACACAAAGTAGGGATACTCCACATTTTAAAAAGCAGGAAAAAAGCAGTACCTTTTCAAATACAGCTTATTCATCTGCTTCAGACAAGTCCATCTGACTTACTTTTGCTACTTTAACTTCATGTACATTCCACTCCATTTAAAATTATGCAATTACAAACCTGACCTGGAAAAGGAAGCTGTAGAAACAAGCCTAATGGGGAAACCACACTAACCGCCAAGGCCTGACTCATTTTTGCGTTCAGTGCTATCAAAATCCCAAGTCATCCTGAGTCAGTCACAGAAATTAAAAGGTTTGTTTCTTTAAACACCAGACAACTGTTTTCATTAACTTATTTCCCTCTCTCACCTCCCATCACTCACCAAGGGCTTGGTTTCATCTTCATCTTTGAAATAGTAAAGCTGGTCACCCTTTAGAACAAACCAACGTGTGTGCCAGGTCTTGACAAAGCCTCCTTGCTTCCGCAGCCACCCACACTTAATGGCACTGTGCCGCCCTTGGCTCAGTGGGGGAGTCTCTGCAGAGCCATTGTGTTCTTCCATGCTGGAACTGGGCAAGTCTCCTGTTGAATAAAAGAATGAGGAAAAGGTAAATAATTAGATTATAATCCAGGCAGTAACTTGCTCCTTTCAATTCAGCTGGAAAAGAAATATGCCTCAGATACAAAGGTGTGCTAGAAAAGCATTTAGCATCTGTCTGCTTATTCTTAAGCATCCCATCAGCTGAGACAGTAACAATAATGAACTCAATTGCTAAAAAGTAGGAAAGAAGCTAAAGATTTGTTCAAGTACAATGTAAGATATTTCAACTGGCACTGAAGAAGACATCAGCTGTTTCTTAAGATGAGTTTCCCTGGATTATAGGCAGTAACAAGGAATGAACTCACAAAACATCTTTGGACTAAGGAAAGCAGTGTGCTTCTCACTACTGGACCTCCTCATTTAATATTCCCTGAGAGGCTTGGAGCTTTAAGCAAATATTAAAAAAGCCTCTGCTTCCTCAGGGCTTAATATACCCCACTGGACAAGCAGGCTTGTTTTGTTTTACTAAAGCTCATTTAATGGAATGATGACAGCAGATACAAGAATAGCTGCATATTCCCGCATACAACACCACTTGACCAAAGTGAGTGTGCACCCAGCCACGCTTTTTATGGACATTTGGCAAATCATGCAGAATTTTGGTGTGTCAACTCAAGGCACAAGAATTGTGTCAAAATCAGACCTGAAGTGCGGAATTAAACTTGACAAAGTTTTATGTGGCTATTCAGCCTTGTTAAAACTAAACTTTTTAACTATCTCTGGACAGAGATGAATCTTCCTGATGGATTTTGTACACACAATCATGCAGTCTATGCTTAACCTTCATGATCAAGAGGTTCTTTATACTTCCCTATTAAGTCTATTAATAAGTCTATTAAGCTCAACAAGCACAGGATTTTGAGTTTCAAGTTCTGATATTTTCAGTTGAAACACAAATCAAACTGAGACCTATACATGCCAATCAGTGGCTACCTAAACAGAATGAAATGTGATTATAACCACAAACACCAGTGTGCAAAATTAACAGTGAAATTTCACTGTGCTTAAGTGCTTGAAGTACATGTTTCTCTTCTTCCTAGATTACCACTGGCAGCCTTTCTTGCCTAGTCAGGAACTTGCACAGCTGTTAGAGCCTGAGAAAGACAGCTTCATAGGCAACAATCTATTTGTTCTAAACATCAGGATGAGGAAAGAATAAAACATTCTAAAAGCTGTAAGCAGGAGGTAAGTCCAAGCCTGGCACTCCAGCTCCAATCCCCTAATACAGCAATATGTTCCTGAACATAGTAAAAGACATCAGCATTGCAAGGATATGTGCACAGCTTCTAAGGTGGACCAGAAACAGAAATTCACATTCATTCGGTAGACAAGACCATCCCTCTGACAATTAACACAAGCACTTTGGAGAGTGTTACATCATTGCAAAATAAACTGCAATACAATCAAGCAAGAAGAAAGAAATAGATCAACAGATTCCAATTGGGAGTGGTTTTCAGCCCATTTTTCCTGTGCCTCCTTTATTCCAACTATTCACACTTAACGCTCCCTTTGGAACAACTTCTCCACCTACCATATCTGCTGTGCATTTGTACCTTTCGCTCTTAACACCAGCACACAGCCTGTTGTCATGTCCCTGGTTTGGGCTGGATCCTGGAATCTGATCACCATGATTAAAATTTAACTGGCCTGTGCCACACTTTGTGGTTAACATGCCTCAACATGAGCGCAGAGGTTTCACAGATAAGTACATATTGCAGGATCAAAACTTAAATCACCTGGTGATACTCCTCTCAGAAAAAGGAAAATAACATCTTTCCCCTGCCCCCTTAGGATCATCTAGAGCCACTCAGAACACTTGCACTGTTGCATTTACCTGAGCAGTGTCCCTGCAAAACATACAAATGCATCTGGGTCTCAAGACAGCAAAGATTGGGTTTTTGGTGACTAGGATTACAATTTCTTTGAACAAGAACACACCAGCTGACAAACCCTCAGAACACATTGATAGAAGGTTTCTAAGAGGGTTATGTACCTTCAGAGTGCACGCTCTGAAAACTGAAGCTCTAGGGCTGCAGCACATATTAGATATTGCAGTGCGGTTTCTGAACTGAAACTTGCCTCCTTCCAATCTGGAGCTGCAGAGATTTTACTACCACTAGAAAAATTAACAGCTTGCTTTCTCAGTGCCTTTTCATAAATGTCTGCCCACACTTCTGGGCTCTTGTAATATTTTTAATTCACTTTGCTCTGTAATAATTAATTATGAATGCAACAAAGCAGTGGCCAAGCAGCCTCTGAAAACTGTACAGCTTTACTCCTGGGTGCCCAAGCTCTCTTACTTGTTACTTTAGCTCTTTAGGAGGAGGAAGACAAGTTAAGCAAAATAATCTGTAGTAAGCATGGTCAGATAATCTCTAAGAATCTACTTCATCCATACACAACAGTTTTATGAAAGTGACTTACACCCTACCTCTGCTTATCACCACATATGGTGAAAATGTGTCACCATTTCCAATGAGGACACACTTATCTGTGTTATGTGAGTTCATTCTCTCCAAAAGGAAATGCACCCAACTCATAATTAGTATATTTTTTAAATAGGAGCAGAAATCTCTTGGATGCTGCTGTGTTTTGGCTAGGCCAAAGTAAATGCCAAGGAGCAGCCCTCCAACTCACATCCTTTGGAAGTGAATTAGCAAATACTTAGGGAAAGCATTGTAAATAGCAGGCAAGTTATAGCAATTGAAAAAAGTGAAGAACAAAATCATTACCCATAGGTTACCCCTGCTCCTTGCTGCACAACCACAGCTCTCAGCTTCAGCTAACCTGATCAGTTTATCTCTGCTACATAGGCCAGATTCAAGGCAGAAACAAAGGAAGAGTTTAAACCCAATAATTACATGCATTGCTGCAGTGTTAAGGACACCAGGTCCCCATTACACTTGGACCGCAAAAAAGAATCTAAATACCAAAGTCAAAAATAATTAACTGCTTGGATGAAAGGCTACTTTTAATTTAATTCCTCAAACCCATTTCACTGATGTTGACATCAGTGTACAAACTAAGCATTTGGATTTTAGCTAGCCAGGGAAAATGCTAATTGGTGTACATCTCTTTGTCTGGTAAAATTTATACCTTAAAGCATTTCTGCAATACTAAAACAAATGAGGTGTAGGAAAGATGGCATTCTATTGCTCCCAAGTCCTCACAGGCAAGTATAAGATCTCCTTTAAAGCAACAGTATGTCTTTGGACACTTTGTGTATAAAACAGTTGCATTATTTCATTTATCAGTGATTTAAATCTCCTCAGCAGCCAAAATTTAGCCACCTAACTTGCTCGTGTTAAGAGGAATTGTATTCAGTTACGAGATTAAGTTTGTTATTTTGCATCCCTCTTTGCCTTTCAGAAAATGCCTACTACAAACCAGACTCAGAATCAGAAATTCCAGCAGCTGGCTCATTTTCACTAGTTGTTTTTACAGCTGTTTCAACACTAAGATCATAAAAATAAATTGCAGAAATATCAGGGCGCTGGCACTGATGCAGAGAACAGTGAGGTGCAAACACTATGTAAATAACACATGACAAAGTGTGGAATTACATCAACATACTGCAAGTCCTCTCATAAAACAAGGCAGAAAACCATGCATTTTCAAGCACTAAATGAGCATACTCCTCAAACCCATCTTCTGAACGGGAAACATAACTTGTACTTGCTGCCAGAGTCAACTCTACTGACTTGGCCAACCTCCAGTTTTGGTAATGACCAGAACTGAGCAAATGTTACACGGTCTATTTGTTTGGGGCTGGCTGTGGGCTAACTCTCCTGGGCTTGTCTGGACATTGGGAGTGCAAAGTAAACAAAATGAGAAATGTTCCCTGACACACTGGCCCTACATCAACATCTTAAAATCCACAGAGCCCATCACCATCTACTGCTGCTGGTCCCAATCCAACCATCTTCTGCTCCCATAAGGGCATCTGCCTCTCACAGTAAGTCTGTCTAAAAGGCAAAAAATTGCACTTATGCTCTCCTTGCCGATGTGGAAAGTGCCACGCACAAAAAGCAGGGATGTGTTTCTCTTCAACTACAACCCACTCAGTACTTGAAATATGGAACTGGGCAGCTCCCCCAGATCCCAGCACTTTGGCAGGAAATAGACGAAGTCATTAAGGCACAGCAAATCCAGTTACAACGAATAGTCACAGGATTGCACCACGATGACCCATTTGGCAAGAAATTATGATGGTTTGCAGTATGCTTTTATTCTCACTGAAATTTCCCATGGTCAAGATAGCACATTTTAAGCATGTAGAACATCATCTGAGTTCACTTCCAGCAACCCTTCTTTGCCATTGCTCAGATGCTTTATCAGATCCTCTGCAGCCCAATGTCAAACTGGCACAAAATGGATAAAGATGAGAAGCATCTAAGCACCATAACTCCTCCAGCCTGTTGCAAGGTCGAGCCTCAAAAAGGCAATCAATGCAACAGATACCCTGTACAGGTCTGCATTTTTGCAGCAACAGTTAGCCAAATGAAGGAGGTGATCCTGCTCCTCTGCTCTCATGGGGCCCCACCTGCAGTACTGCATCCAGCTCTGGGGCATCCAACACAAAACAGATGTGGAGCTTTCGGAGCAAGTCCAGAGTTGGCCACAAAGTTGATCAGAGGCTGGAGCACCTCTCCTGTGAAGACAGGCTGCGAGAGTTGGACTTACTCAGCCTGGAGACGAGAAGGCTTCAGGGAGACCTTCAAGCAGCTTTCCAGTACCTGAATGGGCCAACAGGAAATCTGGAGAGGGACTTTTTACAAAGGCATGTAGTGACAGGACAAGTGGGAATGGATTTAAGCTGACAAAAGGGAGGTTTACAATACATATAAGGAAGAAATTCTTTACTGTGAGAGTGGTGAGATGCTGGCACAGGTTGCCCGGAGAAGTTGTAGCTGCCCCATCCTTGGCAGTGTTCAAGGCCAGGCTGGACAAGGCTTTGAGCAACCTGGTCTAGTGGAAGTTGTCCCTGCCCATAGCAGGGGATTAGAACTAAATTATCTTTAAGGTCCCTTCCAACCCAAACCATTCTATGACTATAATATCCTGAGTACCTGCCAAATACATATACAGACACATGTACACATATAAAATTCATAAAAATCTCTGACACAATGGTTCTGTATAAAATCAGATTACTTCAGTACTGCACCACTTTCATGAAGAGATATAGCTCACTTTCCAAGTGACATCTAATGCTGAGCTCCTTCCTACTTATTTTGCATGAGCTATATAGAATATAAATGCCTAAGTTTAAGGTTATCAGTATCTTTCTAGCAAGGAGTGCTGCCTCTGATCAGTGAGTTTCCTTTTGATTTTTCTTGGTGTAGTCTGGCTAGGTAAGAAAATCATAAAACCATTTAGTATGTTAAATTATTGACTGCATTTATCTTTCTCAAAGTATGTCTCAAGACACCTGAATCGCTGCCACAAGAGGCATGTGTTTCCAAGAAACTGATGCAGGAAGCAAAAGAGTGGCCTGTTTGTCACCATCAGGGTGTTTCAAGTAAGTTGCTACTTGTCCATTGTGTCAAGAGGGTATTACACATGGAAGGAGAAAACATGTCAAAGATGCAAAAAGAGAGTTCACTTTCTGCTAGTGCTTAGCAGCCATTTTTACAAGATGCACACTGCAAGGCATGTCTCAAGTTCTGCCTCTGCAAGGACAGATTTTAAAGCATTCCTGTCGTGCTCTTTTTCAAAAGCTGTGGCAGTACACTTGCCAGTAGCTTTCATACACATGCCTTTAGAACAGACGTTATACTTCTATACAGAAGGTTTTCCAAGACATCTGAGAAACCTTTTGTACTACTAGCAATAACACTCCTAATCACAGATACAGCGGGCTGCTCTGCATTCCCCACTCTCATGTTGGTTCTGTCAGGGATAGCTTAAAGATATTTTAATTTGAAAGAATTTCACTTCCAAACTCTAAACAATTACTACTTAGGCAATAAAAAATTGACAGAGGTATTATCAGCAGTCAGATTGTAGAAGGCCTGATCCACTGCCCAATGAAGCTAAGTGAAAAACTGCCATTACTTTTCAATGCATTTTGGGATCAGATGTAAAAAGGATCAAAGCTAAGCGCACTTTCCCCATTACAGACTGTCTTCTGACAATCAGAAATGACAGTTTGTTCTCTTCATCACTTCCTAACCCACTGCCTTTTCTGAGCCAAGACGGATACCCACTGTAGAAGACTCATGTAACTGGCAGACATTTACATACAGTGTGCCTGGCTGTCTTTTCTCAAGTGCAGATATACCATGTCTGATTTAACAGTGATTATGAAATGTCACACCACAAAAAAGGTTTCAAAGGCTTAAGGAGCAACTTACAAGGTTAACACTGTCTGTAACACTTTTGCATGTTACTTATTATGCACATATGTCCTCAGCTTTTTCCTCACATGGTAGCACACACTTGCAAGACAACTAACAATGTGACTGGAAAGGTGAAAGTGTAATCGACTGGAGTTATCCCTCATATTCAAGGTTTCAGCCCTGGCTTCCACTTCAGCTGTCGTAATCTGTAAAACTGGCAATGCTAGAGACAAACTGCATACAGCAGAAAATCAGCTGTAGCTACCTGGAGAAGCATACAAAACTACAGACAAGACAGAAAAGAGCCTCTGGTAACTGAAGGGTCAAATGATGAAAGATGGACAAAAACGCAGAGTGGTTGGCAAGTCTCGCAAGCTGAAATACTGAGCAGCGAAAAGGTCAGGGAGCATGTCAAAAGCAGCATCTGGAGCAGCAAAATATATTCCAACTCCCACATGCCTCTCACAGCCAATGGGTTATACTGCATCTGAATATCTAAACACTAAAACACTCAAACCCTGTTTACAGCTTCATACTTTACATGGAGAAAGTGATCGTAAGGACACCTTAGCAGTAACTTAATTCCCACACATGAGTGGTGAATACTTCAGTATTTACTGGGTTCACTTACAAAAGACTTGATTACAAGTTATGTCCAAGCATGATCTCAGCAGATGATCTCTCAAAGCATAATCTCTGGCACTATGCTTTGTTTTCAAAGACTGATGGCAAAAGGCGTCAGAAGCATGGATGTCAGCAGCTCTCTCAGTGAATCACAGAGAATGCAATGAGGCTGCATGCTCTATTAGGAAATCCAATACAATAGGACCTTCCAGGTTGTGTTCACTGCATTCACTGCAGTTCAGGCCTTCCACATTCCTTGTAAAATTGACCAATAGAATTAAGATGTTACAAGTTATTCCCTAAGTATACTAAGCAGGCAAAATATATTCCAGTTTGCTGACAGCAGCGAAAGTCTCCTCCCAAACCTCCTGCAATTATTAATCAAAGGAACACACAGGTTCTGCAAAAAGGGTTTGTGGTTTCTGGAGAGTGGGAGGAAGGAAGAGGAACATTTGCTTCCTGGCCTGCACTTCAAATTCATCTTTCTCAGAGCAAACACAGTCCCAGCAAAGCCCCCATTCTGGCAACAGAGGTTAGCACAGCAAATACAGGCTAATGACATCTCCCCTGATCCACAGATGTTTAGAGCATGAGGAACCTTACTTATGGGTGCCTTCATAGAAACCTCAGTGGAAACAAAGGAAGATTCATCCCACCCTATAATTACCTTTTAAGTCTAAACATTAGTTCACATTTGATAAACAGAAGTCTGTGGACGTATTTTTGACATATTTACTATTAACATTTCATGCAAAATTACTTCCTTCTGCTTTGTGAAGAACAATGTAATGTGTTTCCTTTTCAGTTCAAAGAAGCTCAAGTAACAGAAGCAGCATTTGGTATCTGGTGGAGAGATCCTCTGAAGCAGACATCTGACACTTGGAAATGTGTTCCCCTGAAGGACCATGGCATCACTGAAATATGCACTAGGGAGCATCCCGCCCCAGTGTCTCAGAGAAAATGACAGAATTACAGCATCTGCATGCACTGAAATCCAGAAATATCATGTTAATTTCTCACTCACCCCAAAGGCTCATAGACAATGAAGCATCCAGGGGCAGCTGTAATGGTGTGTGTGTCCATGCTACACATGCATTGTATGCATCCAAAAAGAACATATGGATAGCAAACAGCTAGGCACATACTGTACACAGGTAGTGAGCACCCACTCAGCTTCAAAGAGCATCTTAGCACCTTCCCAAATTAAATAAACACAGGCACATCAGAACCAAAAGCTCAAACTTGGCATACCCAATGGGGCATCCACTTCCACTCCTACTAAACTCACCACTGGAGCAAAGACAGGTGTTCCTCTCTGCATGCCAATCCCAGCAGGACCTAAATTTAAAACAGACCTACTTTTAAACTGAAATCAGTATAGTTTTAATGCTGTTTAGATATGTTTTATATTAATGGTAATTGCCTCTGTTACTTAAAAACATTAACCCTACTGACATAAATTTCTATGTTATACTACCAAAGACAATATAGTCACCATTTTTAAATGCAGATATGTGTGTTTACATGGAAAAAGCCAGCTCAAAATAAGCACCATTACTTTGTCATTGAAACTTCCATCTTTTACCCAGGAAAAACATTACTTTGTGCTTGTGGAATTAACATTTTACTTTTTTAAAGCCAAGTTAGCATTAGGAAAACAGTGTCTACAACCCTTCCTATATATTTTAGAAAGCAGTAATGAGTATGTTATGCCATCTAAATTGTTTAGGTAAATGAAAATTTATACTGTACTACACTAATAAAATCATTATGGCACTGCTCTTTCCAGTAAAGCTCTAAGTGAATTCTGCCCCCAAATTCCTAAGCTAGGACCAAGACACTGTCCCTTGACTGTAAAAGTAATTCATATGGTGGAATGGTATAATACATGTGGTCCTTATCCTTTAAAAGGCCAATCTGTGCATGGCTGCTAACACCTACTTTTCCAGCTTGTACTGGAGGAACCATTAAAGACAAAGATGCAACTCTACTGTATTGCACCAACAGTCTTCACTTTATTATTATATCCCACAGTTAAAAGGTAATAGCGTTCTGTGCTCACTCATGTCGTTCTGTTCAATCATAAAATGCTTGTGAAACCTGCACAACATAGAACATAACTGCATGCTACCACACTGAGTAGCCTTCCTCCTCACATTTGTCTGCTATACAAATGGAAGGAGAAACAGAATTCAAAATCAAGAGCATGTTAGCAAGTCATCTTCAGCAACCTGGAAGCTAGCTAAAACCATGTAAAAGTCTTTTTCTGGCATTGTTCTCCCCCACACAAAAGTGAAGACAAAGTGAAGACAAAGTTCAGTTAATCACTTTGTAAATGATTCAGGAACAGAAGACACAGACATGTTACCTACACAAAACTCAAGATTTCTTGGTTTGTTTACTTAGAAAAAAAGCACCAGCTAGTAGAAAAGTAACATCAGGCACTCCCCAGTTTTTAAGTAGGCAACAGAGACACAGATGCATTAACTAGGACTAACGCTTCAGAAAAAGAGCCACAAAAGCAGAAGAGAAACAACCCAAAGATAGCAGGTCCTGACTCTGCAGCTACTTTGAAACTGCACTAAGCATGTTCATGTTTATAATAGTCCAGTTTATTCAGCATCTACTTTAAGAGGCAAAGTATCCTGAGAATATAAATGCCTTCTACTATGAATGACAGTGCTCATCAACAGCATAAAATAATGTTAAGAACAAAAAAGAAAGATTTACCTTCTCTCATAAACTCCCTTTCCAGTAAGGAAAGTCTTTGTTTTATCTAAGTCACTACCTGTAGAGCAGAATATCAGCATGCCCAAGGGAAAGGACGTTATCGCCTATATTCAGAGGGCCTTCCTATTTCACATTACTGTAGTCAAAGCGACAGAGAAGCCTTGCAGCCATACCCCCAAAAATAGCCAATCTCTGTATGGACATCTTGCTTTCTTGATTTTTCTTTCTCTCCCCATTTAAACGGCTATAATTTCACAAGCCTGCAACTACTGCTTTGAACAAGTACTCCTTGAAAAATGAACCCCATGAACAGCTTTCTCTAGTTTTTGTGTGAAAGCGGAAAAAAAAAAACAAACCTCATTGTTTGGGCTTCTCTTTTTAGAAACAGCATAAGTTGCAAGTACACATGGACCTGGGTCTGGGTCATATGCAGTTCTACCAGAAAGATACAGTGCTATATTAAACAAAGAATGTTTCTTCTGCACTAACAGTGCCATCCTTTTCATCACACTTACAACACTTGGTGCTTAATTCTGAAGTACTGTCAGCACTAGCTTTGAAAACAATGCCAGCTTATCTCCATGATACACATTTGCATTTTGTGATTATACAAGTCACACTTCAGCTTTTTTTTTTTTTCCATCTAAAAAATGTGCTGACTGCAACAAACCAACAGGTAAATGAACACATAAGGATAATTCTTGAACAACACTAGTTTCTTAGGGAGTTGCCAAAAGTCACAAACTATGCTGATACATCAAGACGCTTGGAGACAAAGCATTATTAAGTTCATGACAGTCTCTGGAAGTTACCTATTAGTTTGCTCAGTTAGCTAATAACACTGTGTTGCCCCTATCCCTGACCTCTGCCTCTCTCCAAACTACATCCACAGTTATGACTGAATAAAACTTATTCCCAGTTGCAGTGCACCATCAGAAGCAGTAAATCACACCACAGAAAAAGTAACCATGTTCATGTGGCTATGGCAGATACAAGTTAACAGCAGACAACAGTCACGACTTGGCAAGCAAGCATGGTTTAACCAGCAGAAGTGTACCATTCTTGGTCTCGATGCAGATTGCTCTTCCTTTTTCACTTCAAAAAGAAAAGCAGTTTCATGCAACGTAACAGTCATTCCTCTCTCAGTACCTCTCCTTTTGGACCTTTAAGTTTCAACCCTTAGCTGACACCAGTCTTCCAAAAAATTATCTTCATGAGATGAAAAACCACAACTGCTCTGTGATATATACTATCAGCCAACCAATGTTAAACAGTAAACAACACAGAACAACAAACTAAAGAAGGAAATACAACAGAAGGGCCTTCCTACATGTAGGATATCAGAATGAACAGGGTCTTCCCAGCAAAATAGATTCACCATATAAAGCTGGGAGGGACATACACTCTACTCTATGCAATGCTCGTAACAATAAAAATCAACGAAGCTTGATCCCCAAAATCAAATGGTATGAACAAGGATTTTTATCTTAAAAGGACAAAAAAACTAGAGCTGCACTGATCTAATTCATACTCCAATCCAGAACGTGAATAGACAAAAAGGAGAACAGAAATACAGTGCAATGTAGCCCCTTGCACTTCCATATCAAGTATATAGAATCATAGAATCATAGAATAGTTAGGGTTGGAAGGGACCTTAAGATCATCTAGTTCCAACCACCCTGCCATGGGCAGGGAAGCCTCACACCTAGACCATGTCACCCAAGGCCCCGTCCCGCCTAGCCTTGAACACTGCAAGGGATGGAACATTCAATGCTTTGGGCAACTCATTCCAGTGCCTCACCACCCTCACAGTAAAGAACTTCTTCCTTATGTCTAACCTGAACCTCCTCTGTTTAAGTTTGAACCCATTCCCCCTTGTCCTATCATTACAGTTCCTAATGAAGAGTTGCTCTCCAGCATCCCTATAGACCCCCTTCAGATACTGGAAGGCTGCTATGAGGTCTCCACTCAGCCTTCTCTTCTCCAGGTTGAACAGTCCCAGTTTTCTCATCCTATCTTCATAGGGGAGGTGCTCCAGTCCCCTGATCATCCTCGTTGCCTCCTCTGGACTTGTTCTAACGGTTCCATGTCCTTTTTATGTTGAGGACACCAGAACTGCACACAACACTCCAAGTGAGGTCTCACTTCTAGACACTACTGCCCTCATGAAGAGAGATGTCAGGATTCCCAAGTGCCATTTTACAAGAATTCCTACTCATATTATCAATCTCTTATTATTAGTTGAACTGCTGATTTCCGTTTTTGTACAACTTGTACATGGTAGTTATCACATCCAGTTTCAAGCTTTGTTCAAGGTCCATTTCATCCTCATATTTCTGCAGTTTTGGTTTTCTAGAAGTTTCAGTAGCCTTGAGTAATGCATATGTAAGTCTCACTTTTCCCTTCTTTCTGGTGGCTACAGGTTAACGAAAGCAGGACAAAAATTTAATTCCTTTCAAGGAATCATATTTTTTCCTCTGTCTTTGTCATGTTTGAATAGGAATTTCAAAAATATTTATCTCTAGAAAGAAGGACATTTTTTTCCTCACTTGTAACCTTCAGGTTATCTATAACCTCTGCGAACACCGTCATGCATTTCAAAAGCAACATGTTTTTTCAATGCAAGAAAACAACAGAAGTTTAAATCACTGCCTCATAAATTCAAGCAGCTCCTTACTTGCCTAAGCACAGACTGTTTGAGGATTTATTTTTGCAGGATAAGGTGCATTCTGGAAAGCATAAATTGCATAAGGTGACTGGTAACAGAAATACAGTAATCAGCACCAGAGTTTATTCCATATGCAAGCCAGTGCAGAAGAGCTCAGGGAAAGCTGTAACTGTAACTTTTATTATTTTAAAACAAGCAGTTATATATATAATTTTTCATGAGGAATTACAAACCTCAACAGCAGACGTTGCAGAAAAGACACTATAATGCAATTAATCTGTTCTTCTAGTAATATTACACTTGACTTCTCTTTGCACCTACAAACCTAACTACAATTGTATGGTTTTTTACCTACTCTTGATAATGATTTGAATGCTAACCCTGCTGTAAGTTGGAAGGTAAAATTTTTAAGTATCAACCTCATAGGGAGTCATTTGTGCTCAAAATTATCTGCTTTATATCAGCTTGATTCATCACTTACCTAAATTTGGGTTTAATTAGAAGAGATGCAGACAGAGTGAGATTTTTCAACTTATCTTCTAATGGATCCAATGGTTCTCAAAACCATTTCAACATTTACAAATGGAAAAATATAATTAATCTTTTTTGAAAAATAAAACCCAGGTTAGCCCATGTAAATAACGGATGACATTGCAGCAACAACTGGGTTTGCAAAGAACTTTGTAGTCTGTCTGCAGGACAGATGCTCTGATTATTGTCTTGTGACTCAATTTCTTTCTTTACAGTAGATCTGAAAAAGCTTTTCTAATTTTTCACTTTTTTTTTTTTTTTGCTTTCAATTATTCTTAAAGCCTTTTGTCTTCTAGAAGACAGAAGACTGCTGGTGCCATTTCAGAACAGTTAAACAGCAAGACTCAAACAATTCTTGACTTTGCATTTCTAACAAAACAGGCAAATGTCCTGGAAGAATTAAAAAATAGCTTTCTACTCCAAATTTTAGGAATTAACAGAGAAGAAGAATCAAGCATGGCTAACAGCTGTCAAACTTGCGGATTTTGTGGAAGGTATTCAGCTTCCCTGACAAAAAGCTGTTAAAGGAACCAGGAATCTGGATGAAACACATACAAAATACACCAATGCTTAGAAGCACCAATGCACATTGCCTCTTCAAATAACAAAATTTGCCATGTGCTTCAGTGAAATAAAAAATAAAATTGTTCAACTGGTTGCTATTTGTGACTAGGCATTGCAACAGAGTGGTATCATCTACTTACCTTCTGCATCAAGACCAGCTGAAGATTCTAAGAGCAAATTATTAAGCTACCAAACATCACCAAGTGTACTTTGTTAGGATATGCAAGAAACCTACAGGACTAGCTGTCTCACTAAGGACTTTAGATCATCACACAAACACATGCAACAAGAGCTGAGCAGCAGCAGTGCTCCTCTACCCTATACCAAGAATTAGTGTCAAACCACAGCCAACTTAATGACTTCAGTATCGGCTCACTTCAGCCCTTTAAGCTCAAGCCACACCAAAGAGATGTGGACCCTAACCTATAAATAGATAAAAGCAATTGGAACTTGAAAATCATCTCCACCTTACACAAATACAGGAACAACTCCAATTTGATGCCTTCGTTCACAAAGTACTTGCAGTTATAGTTAAACAAGAACAAAATTATGTTTCCGGCATTCCAGCTTTCTGCTAAATTAGATGCAGACGATGAATGTTTTTTTCCAAACATATGGAAGACAATGCAGCTGAAATCTCAGCTAGGGCTTGAAAGATCCTATACACAAAGCATCAAGCTTTCTACAACACATAGGGAATCAAGGGAGTAACTACTATGATTTCACTTCATAGTGTGATTTAAGATGATATTACGAGACAGATGTTAAAAGAAAGTAATAAAAGCCTTTCATGTACCCTCAAATAAAGTCAGATGTTCACGTCTCATGTATCTGGACAACCTCTGCTTTCAATGGAAGCCTGATCTCCACTTCAAAGGGAGGAAATTAGACAGAAGGAGAAAGAATGTACACCTCTCAGTACTGTCAGCCTCAGGAAACCCAAGACCAAAGGACTAAATCCGTAACTTTCTCAATGCCCTCAGAATGGACCAAAGCTTACAAGATATTTAACTGAGAGAGAACTGAAGGCACAAGCTTTTCCAGTCCTCAATCTCAGCCACCAGTTTATAAACCTTGCTCATTTTATTATTTGAATAGTCACTGCATAGAAAGAACATTTCTGTATGTCCATTAGTAATATAACTTCTGGTTATGGCTGTGAAAAGAAGCCATGCCATCCACCATGTGCAGGTGGCTTTGTTCTTTTAACTGGTGCTGAAGGCAGCAAACAAAAGTTCAACCAGAATATATGCTTAGCTTCCTCAATGTTTAGTTTGCCCTCAAATATTAACACTGAATACAAAACATTGAAAGCATACAGGTAAATCCCAGATTCCCAGTTTTTTTCTCTCATTCTGAAAATACTTCTAACACTTTAAAAGTTATTGAATGGTGAATGAATTATTCTTCCAACGCTCCATTCTTTAGTACATAGTTTGGTAAGAATCTGGTTTGATCTGTAAGCTCTGCAATAAGCAGTTTTGCCACTTGGGAGCAGGTTGTATATTTTTCGTGTGATATCTTTCCCTAGCACTTGCTGCTAATTTTTCAGAAAACTGTTTGCCCATGTTAGAAATTGATGTTTTAGTCCTCACACAGAATATGTTTGAAACTTCTCCAAAGGAGCGGCTATTTCAGGCTTAAAGGCTACAAAAAATTTGTGACTAGCTTGCAAGTTCAACCATTACCACTGCATTTTCAAGTATACACACACAGAGTTCAAGTAGTGACATGTTTCTTATCTGACATACCTACACTTCATTGAGACTATTCACATGAGTAAAACACATAATGTAGCTAGTAGTACTGATCAAGCCATACAGGTTCCCTGTTCACATTGATACAGATTCTGTATGGCTACTGAAGTATTGTTGTAAGTTTATCTATGCATTGTCAATTTTTCTACTTTTCATGCAACTCCTATTACAAGAAAGATATGAATAAATTCAGCTGGAACCTACACCCAAACTCACTATTTTCAAAGGATTTTCTTTTCTTTTTTGAGATCTTACCTACATACAGGGAATGCAGGTTCTTCAACTCTCTTTACAGGAGCGTGTTCTGAAATAAGTTTCCTACAAAGAAGGCAAGTATCACAAGTTCTGGCTGGCTTCAGAGAAACAAAACTAAAAATCTCTTTGTGTTTTATGTCTATCTGTTCCATAGTACATCATCTATAGTACTGGACACAACCAAAGCACTGTCCTATCAATAGTGTATCTATTTTAACTGTCAGTATTTACTGCTCCAAATGACAACACACATAACCACTGCAATGTGAGCTCACACATGCTCAAGCTTGTGCATGTACCAGCAAAAATACAAACTGAGAAGACAGCTAGCCTGCAAGGTACTTATGAGGAATTCAATTTAAGCACAGGTAATCTTTAGCCTTTTGGGGTGGAGGGAGAAAGTTGCTCTGAGGTTATACAGAACTGTTTCCATTAGTAGAACAATTTGTACTACAGGTGAAATTTTCACTTATGGTCCAAAAGTTATTGTTTTACATCTCTGTTTCTGGGATACTGTTTTTAAACAGATGCATGAACTTTATAACATTCTTTTAAAACAGAGGCAAACTACAAGTTACAACTACATGAAAAAGCAAAGCTCAGCCCTACATACTTTGCAAAGGATGTAATAAAAAAGGAACAATAAGATATCATCAGGGATGACGGTAGTGTCAGAAACTGTACTTTAAAATGGCATGTCTTTCAAGTAACATATTCAGGTTGGGCAGATTAGGATGCATTCAGCCAGTAAGTTTGTTCATTGATTGGTCCAGCACAATTATACTGTTAATGCAGGAAATACAGCTCAGTTAACTTATAACTTGTTTCATTTAGATAAACTGATTTTCATAAGGAACTGGTATGAACCAAAACAAGGTCAATCATTTTACTTTCTCACATTTGCTCCTCCACTGAATTCATAGTTCAGACAATGAATTAAAAACAGGTATTTGCAGCTAAGCTAGCTCACAGCCATGCAAGCTGCTTTACTGGTTGGCAAGACAAACACTGGAATCCATTGCTGGCAAAATTTTAAAGAGAAACAAGTTCCTGAGACACACCACCTCTTTTGATCTTGAAACCCCTCCCTCCTGAGCAACAACCTAAAGATCTGGCTAATCTTTCCCTGAAACTGAGCAGATGAGATCCTTTTCAGCATCTCACAGTCAAAATCCTGCAGTCCATATTCTTCAAAATTATTCATTACTGTGACTGGCTGAAGAATACAGGCAGTTTTATAGCTAAGTGCAAGATATGTAGAGCTAAATCACCAAGAGAACTACTTCTACTTCATTTTCATCACTTCATTATCAGATCACTGTAGATTGCACCAAGTTTTCTCTAAGGATGACACCAGTCAATGTTTTCTTTTGGCAGAGTGAGACAAGATCCAGTATGTAGTTTTACTTTTCTAAAAAAAGATGTGACATCTGACTTTTCCTGTTACTCCCTAAGCAAATCATTGAAAAGTTTCACTTGCAGGAATACATATTGTTTGTTAAAGCTTTCTGAAGAACCTATAAAGCTTCTAATTTTGAACAACTAGTATGAATGGGATCCAAGAAAATGCAGATGGAGGAGGAGTGTACATGTTAAAATAGACTGTAAATCATCTTTCTCCCTGCCCCTCCTTAAACAGCATTTTTGTAAGTTTACCACAATTTATTTCTTCTGCTCAAAATTGGCAAATGAACATTCCATTTGTAAATATTTTGGGACTAGCAAAGTCTGTTCCCAGGAATTTACTAGGCAAGTGTTTAGTTACTACTATAATCCAGCTCAGTCACATAGCTTTTCCTGCACAAACACCCATATAGGTGATCCAAGTATAAAACTGACACAGCTGTGCAGATGTGTTGAGCCCATAACAGCTCTACATCTGGTTCAACAGTTGAGAAATAAAAGGGAGGTAAGGCAAAAGAAGTCACGATAAACTTCACTTGCCTCTTTCAAAGGACTGTGGAGAATCTAAAACCAGGCTCCACCTATCATCCCTCCCCTTCCTAAACAGACCTGCATACCGTAAGTAACAGGGTAAGAAAATGCTTCTGTCCATGCAAATTGGTTCATTTTTCTCAAAAAAGGGTAATAAGCTATGAATGCATGGGTTTGGTAACCAAAAGATCTGTCTGCTGTACCAAAGGAGTTTTTTGATTTGCTGATCCTGCAACAATACTGACAATATCGACCACTGCCATGGCTGAAAATGGTGCAGAGGTGCATATTGGAGTACTGTATGGAGTAATTTTCACTAAAACCAATGCCCAGAAGGAGAGATTACACAAAGCATTATAGTCATAACCTTTCCAGTTTATTTGGTTTTGTAACCCCAAAACATTTACCAACTATTTTGCAGAAAGAGCTCAAAAAAGACATTCAAGAGAAGCATCTAACTCTCTCAGTGATACTTGCTTCAGACTGTTAATTCTACAAGATACAGCCAAGCAGAGTATGAGGACAGAAAAGGAACTGGGATTACAGTCTTTTCAATCCCAAAGCAATCATAAAGTGATGATGAGAGCATCCCCCCAAAAAAAAATATTTTTTTCAGGGGCACAAGTTAAACTAGTGACCAACATATCACTCACATTACATATCCAAGGTCTACAGCTATTGTGCCACCACACAGAAACTGCAAGAGAGAATTCAAAGTTTGATGAAAACATCACTGCCAGCTGTTTGCATCTAGAAAATAATGAAATCCTGGTAGGAAAAAAATGAGAGTTGTCAGATGGCAGCTCTTTCACACTATTAGAGGCAAGATTTATAGACAATTTTAAATGAACAACAATATAAACAAAGAAGTAGACATTTATCATTATGATTGCTTTGAGCTGATAACTAGTAATAAATCTCTGTTATGTGATTTACTGCCAAATCCATGTACAAGCACAAGTATGTACAGCAGCTCCTGAGAAGATGAATAGCATAATCGTAAGATTAAAAGTGCAATTATGTCCACATTCCTACCATACAGTTCTGAACCTTAGACTTCACGTTCTCAAGAACCCCCTCATCTTTCTAAATATTTTCTCATCTGAAACTTGAATCCAAGTCCTATTTTTCATCATTTCAGAAACATCCCACTATCTTAAAAGTCAACACACAGTATATTATTTGTTAAATTAGACACTAGTTTACAATATGCTCTCAAAATCAAGCAATGTAGCATTTGAGCTAAAAAAAAAATAATGCAAGTGATAAGTTCCCACTAACGGTTACAATTATATGAGTAAGTGTAAGATGTTGGCCAGCCTTCTTCAACAAAATTGGAGTGTGGCACAACTCCCGGAAACAGGAATCCAACAGTACAAAAAGGTGACACGCACATACATGTAACATTAGCTGTTCTATGGAGAAAAATAGGACTTCAATTCAGAGCAGATGCTAAGGGGAACCTGATCACGTCCCTGTGTCACACTTGACATGGAGGACTAAGCCACAGTATATACTTTGAATTAATCAATTTTGAAGAACACAAAGTGCAAGAAAAAGAAGAAAACTGACATGCCATCACCACAGTTGACAGCCACATCTGGATATTATGCGAGCAAAATATTTCAAACAGGATTTCCGCTTCTCTCGGGCAAACATACATTAGATGTGCTAAGCATGTGGCAAACTGCATGGCATACGATGGAATGAAAAAGAATCAGTTTTATGAGGAACAGATTTCAATACAGTCTTCCAGAACAAAGCTGCTGTACTATCTTTATTATGGTTCACTGGGGAAGTTTACTTCATGTTCACTGTAAGGAAGGAAGGAAGGACATAAGCAGCTCTGGCAGCAGTCTGACATTTCCTGAGAGACTGCTGAGCAGTCTGGGTACCCCAAAAGATTTCTTACACCTGGGACTTGGGGAGCATCCTGGCATAATTCATCTCATGGTCCAGATCTTTTTAAGAATATGCCATTCAAGCAGCCCTGCAACACACCCTTTTCCAAGGAAATACTTAAGTGTGGATCTGCAAAACAAAACCTTAGCAAGCTGTCCTCACACCCCTGGAAAAGAAAAGAAAACAAGGCTTCGATAGTGGTAATTTGGAAGCAATGGAACACTTTACAAATTTGGCACAATTTACAAAACTCAGACTTTGTCAGAGCTATTCTGGATTTTTTCTTTGTACCTTAAGGCAGTAAAGTTGTTGCTCTTGGATGGAAACCTGCCTTTAAGATTTGTAAGAATGATTTGATCCCTCACGAGAACTGCAAGAATTGCATTTGATGGACTAGGGACAGAGGAAAGACTGCAACTCTGGCCTATATCTTGCAAGATTAACATTTGAAAAATAAAATTTGCCTTCTCTGACAAAAACAGCCCGAAAGGAACACAGCAAACATAGTTCTCTTTCTTCATTACAGTTCCTTAACAGTGGTAACATATAACAAATTAGCTGCAAACTTGCTGTCCAATTTAATATTGAAAATAATACGTCATATCAATGCATCATCAGTTTGTTTACCAAGTTTGATTTTTCTCCACTGGAAACAACAAAAACTTGGAAGACATTCAGGGCAGAGGAATGAAGATGAGCATTTTGTTGGGCTGACACTGTGAGAGCCAAGGACCGAACACAAAACATTCCACAAATGTTTGAAGGGTGCAAACACTAAGGAGAAAAACAACATACAGGGGAAAGTGACAAATATCGGCTCAATATGGCAAGAAAATATGTGGCTTGGGAAGTACATCAGCAATATCCACTAGCAGCAATATAAACCATCAAAGTTACCACAGCATGCTTAAGTGAGTAAACAGCCTCTTGCTTAGACAAGAACAAGCACTGCCTTTCCACTGTCCAGCAAAAGCCTTCAGGTGTTCAGTGAGGACTACTCCTGTACCAAGCTGTTTATTCAGAGCCAGACATGCAGGTACGCCATTTGGCTCAAGTGCATTTTTTCCACGAGCAACATCCTCATCCAAATTTGTACTAGAAAAAAAAGATGGTCTGAATAGTTTTCAAAGAATTTTATCATCCTGATGACTACCGTTCCATAAACACAAAGCTGTTCATGAGGACTCTACACATAAACAGAAAATGCATACTCCTGAAGACATGTATTTTGCAGTTTAGCCAAAAGATTTCTCTGTATGACTGCTGCCACTTGTTTCAGATATCCCATGTTTTGAGCTTTGCATGATTTCGCATCAAGCTCAAAATGTTAAATGTGGTTCTGAATTTATGAAAATACAGAAGTTCAGGAAAACGCACCTTAGTATCCCTCACTGCTAATGTCCTCCATATGTGAAGAAACCATCCCATTTTTACAGAGTTTTTGACTAAGCATCTAACTCGTGCAGGTCAAAACCAAGGATTTAAGCATACGAACAAACCTGCAGATGCATGCTGGACAAAACAGCAGTAATGCCATGAACTATATGACTTTCTTTGCGGGAAGTTTTCCTCTTTCAAATTGTAGATTGACACAAACAACTGGAATAGCCATAAAATGCTGTTTCACATATTTCTACTTACTACTAGCTTTATATTGCATTTATTTGATTCTTAGCTTATTGGTATGTGCTGCATTTTTCTCAGCAATACTTTCTCTGCCCTTTTTTTTTTTGGTTTCAGGAGATACCGAACACAATATAAATGGAAGCTTTTGCTTGAGGAAAGATTACATCAGCTATCAAAAGCCCACAGCAGATGTATCTTGAGGTCATGAACCTGATCTCTCGTGCAGTCAGAATGCCAAGACACTGTCAGCAGCACTTAGGATAACAACAACAGTGCTAAGTCCAATAGTAATAGCTTTTCTTTGAAAGAAAGGTGTGTCAAACTCTATTGGTAAAACATTATGGATTGTGGAGCTGCTGACACTAACCTCTACAGCAGATCAACACACTGAACAACAGTTAAGTCCAAAAAGCACTGAAGGGGCCTATCCATACTTAACTGCTCTCAGTCTTCTGCACAGCAGCTGAGGCATTTTCTAAGCTCTCCGGCAATTTTTAAGAGCCTGTTTGAAAACAAACATGGCAAACTGCTAAACATGCTGCAGAGTAGACAGGATAAAAGATGCGCCATGGAAATGCCCCACAATTTCACCACACGCGAGGAACATGTTCACCCTAAACTTGTCCATGAAATTCTCAGAGCCCTCTCCTGTGTTAAATATGTATCATGTACACTACCTGAATGAATGCACAGTAATGAAGTATTATTCTTTCTGGTCTGCTGTACACAGAGGCTGCAATTACAACTAGCACTCAGGTAGGTTACAAACACAAGACACTTTTAAGTATGGCTTCTGTTGTTTCAGAGGACTTTACTTTTATTTGCCAGCCCTGCACAGCCACAAAGGGCCAGTCAAAATTTGGCTGTCAACAAGAATGATAAAAATCCACTCTCATTATAGCATATATGCATTCAGCCATCTAAAAACCTCACACGAGTTCATTGTACTTTGGTAACAAATAAAACTTTTCTGATTAACAGATTCTCACTTTAGCTGCAAAAAGCCCACAGCAAAATAAGCATAACTATGCAAAAATGTGTAAGTTATCCTGAAGACCTTATTCAATTTAACTGTATGCTTCCCCACTCCAAATGCTCAAATTAATGCAGCATTTTTGTAAAATGTCACCTTGAACTATTCAAAGCTTTCCCAAACTCTACAGCAAAAGAAAAGTCAGTATTTTACTTGGCCGTGCTTGATATTTGTGACCTATAACACAATATGGTTTCCTGACTGATGGAGAGAATTTTGCTTACAAGAAAACAACTTGCAAACTGTTCACATTTAACATTTCCTTTTCACAAGTGCCTTAGGAAGTTTAACAGCTGTTTAGAAGTGCACATTCATGCTACTAAATCACATAAAGCATGACTATTAACAAGCAGCAGATACACCAAACTGTCAACTTGGGTAGAGGGAAGAAGCTGGGAGAGGCATGGCAATTACTGATTTTCTACCACAGAGATTTTTTTTCCCCAAGCTCTGCAAAAGACATCATTCCATTTAAATTTCTTATCAGTATGGACAACAAGAATAACAATGTTTAAAACAATCCAACACTTCAAGGATGCAGGGCTGAAGTGCCATATTTTTTCTGTTCTCCTGGTTTCAGCTGGGATAGAATTATTTTTCCTCCTAGTAGCTGGTGCAGTGCTGTTTTGGCTTTAGTCTGAGAACAATGCTGATAACACATCAGTGTTTTAGTTGTGGTTCAGTAGTACTTACCATGGTAAAGGACTTTTCAGTCTCTCATGTTCTGCCAGTAAGAAGCAGCACAAAATGCTGGGAGGGAGCAGAAACAGGACATATGATCCAAACTAGCCAAAGGGTTACTTCACACCATAGAACATCATGTTCAGTACAGAAACTGCAAGGAGCTGACCATGAGGGGCCGATCACTGCTCAGGCTGCATATCAGTCAGCATGTGTGGCAAGCAATTGTATTCTGCATCAAGAATCAATCACATACATTTGAAGTTTACCTCTTAGCTGTTAAAATGTTGCCATGTCAAGCAAAAAAAAATGTTATAATTCACTCACAATGCCAAATTTAAACCCAGATGTGACTAACACTAACAGCAATAGATCTGTTCTTTCAGAATCTTTAAGAAAAGTATACCCCTAATATATCTACAAAGTAAAAACACATGCAAGAAAAATAGTGCCTCCTTGTTCACTAATTCCTTGTCTGAACACCAGTTTACCAATTCAATCCTGTCTTAAGTGTACAAGTGTTAACACCAAGGCTTTCTTCTCCATTTCCCAACTTCAGAGGCTTTAGTCTTATTCTTCCGTTGCTAAAACACCTACCATAAAAAACTTTTTCAATCTCTGTATCTTCCTTGACTTTTTTACAGAATTCGTGACAGAACAATCAGCCATTCAAATGTTACAATGGAGCACCAAGGCCTTAATGAGACGTTACTTAATAGCAAGTATTACTTGGTTTTCATTTCCAACACAATTTAAACCAATTCTATTATACTATATGACACAGCACATATGTATGAAACAGGCTCAGTAAATATCCTGTCACATAAAATAAATCAAAACAAACCCAAAATCAACCAAGACCACATCACCGCATCCAAACAGCAATTTTATCATGTGCTCTTTTGTCCCAGGATGGCAAATGAGTATCCTTTGTCTCACAATCACCATCTTGGAACTCAGTGACCTTTTCATGTCAACTTGGTGAAAACTAATATATTTTCACATAAGCTTTCAACCAAAACATCCAGTCTTCCTGCAGAGTTGTTTCAGCATCACCACCACCAAAAATATGACAAGTTGCAGCTTAAGGAGCTCTGTAAAATTTTAAAAGGCTGGCTAAAGAGGGTCATGTCATGATTTCCACACTACTTTACTTTTTTCTACCTTATTAGCCTCAAATATTCTGCAAATGATGGACTAGCCAAAGCACATAGCTTCTTTTTGTTCCACTTCCAATGAGTCTCAGAACAAACTATTTGCTCATATCAGTTTCCAAGCAATCTGCCTAGGCATTCAAGTTCATAAACTAGAAAAAAACATTCAAGCCTCCTTGCTTTTAAACATACACAAACCAAGAAGCTTGTTTAATAGACCTTGTCTCTGTGATTATTTCTTAGTGTTCTTGACATGGAGCACCCCCACAGAAATTGTGGATGCCCCCTCCCTGGAAGTTTTTAAGACCAAGTTGGAGGGGGCTTTGGGCAATTGGTCTACTGGAAGGTATCCCTGCCCATGGCAGGGGATTGAAACTGGATGATCCTTAAGGTCCGTTCCAAACCAAACCATTGTGTCATTCTATGTTTTTCAGTAGATCATCTTTTTGGTTCTGCAATAAGACTTCAACTATTTTCTTGCAATCATCTGCAGCAGATTCTAAAAAGCTGAGCTTCCGCATGCTTCTGGACACAAATACACACACGTACATACAAATCTACTTTTTCCATAACTCCAGTAACACACGGCTTGTTTCTGAGCTCGGATTTTCATCCTATTTTTCAAGCACAGCCATTAACTTCACACTAAATTTAAGTACCTTGCTACCACCAGCTCCACGATTAGTATATTCCAAGTTAACATCCATAGCTGTGCAGCTACTCTTTCAGCAGTACTGTTACATTACAGAAAGTAACTTCCAGTAATCTCCCAGTACAGACTGATTTTAGACATACTTGCTATTTGGTTTCTATGCTTTAGGCATTTCCCTAATACTTTTGATTATTCTCCAAGACAACATTACCTCTTTACTGCTTGAAATCATAAAAGAGTGGATCTATTCCATGAAATGGGAAGGATTTACTCAAATCATAGAATCATAGAACAGTTAGGGTTGGAAAGGACCTCAAGATCATTTAGTTCCAACTCCCCTGACATGGGCAGAGACACCTCCCACTAAACCATTTCACCCAAGGCTATGTCCAACCCAGCCTTGAACATCGCCAGCAATGGAGCATTCACAGCTTCCCTGGGCAACCCACTCCAGTGCCTCACCACCCTTACAGGAAAGAATTTCTTCCTCAGATCCAGTCTAAACTTCCCCTGTTTAAGTTTGAAC
>JASSUY010019080.1:0-46487 GCA_032466535.1 Forpus xanthops | reverse complement strand
ACATTTCAAAATGTCACATTTACACTAAAATAACCTTTGCAGGAAAGCAAGAATATGGTGTGGGATGTATAAATATTTTGCTAAAAGGTCTCATGCTTCACTAAGTTCCTTCCATTTACAATTCATTATTTTGATCATTTAAATGACAAGTGGCGTACTAGCTTTTTTTAAAGAAACTAAAGAAAAAAATCCCCTTCCTTTTACAATATAAAAATACCTTTCTGCTTTAATATACCACAAAATATAAATAAAACTGAAAAAAGCTTACGAAAGTTTGATTCTGAAATAATTTTCAAATGTACTTTTTTATTGTTATTTAGACCTTCTAAAAAGAGTTGCTTGATTTGCGTCTGTTTGGGTTCCCTCTTCCCCTCCTCCTCCCACTACTTTTGCCCGCAAAAAAAAAGATAGCGAAGAACTCTTTAAAGGAAATGGTGTAAAACCATGTTATATAAATACATTTGAGTAACTTAAAAAAAATGCCTTTCAGCTTGCATGCAAATTTCTCACTATCTTATGATGGCTTGTCACTGAAAGGTCATGCAGTCATTTAGTTCTACTTTCTCTGACAATTTTGTTCCATCAACCTACAATATTCAAACCGTAGGGCATTAAAATTATATTACAGAAAAATGTACTGAGTAGGGAGGGAGGAGGCAAGAGAAAACCCTGTGTGAGCTTCTATGCAATATTTTTGTGTTTTGTTTTTTTTTTTTCTGTGACACTCATTTGCTTGCTAGCAGCAAATCCGTCACTATGCTTGCAAAGAATTTTTAGTGTGAAGTTATTTTGCAGAGGCAGCAAACTTCAGATTTTCAACTATGACAGGAATAAGGCCGTTGATTTTGAGAGATAGGGAAAGACAAGTTAGGCAAAATGTCATGTCTGCCCTTCAGGCAATTACCAAAGAAGTGCTGAAGCACTGCATCCTTTAAGGCCTATAAAATTTATTTGTAGAGGTTATGAAGGATGTGTTACACTTAGATGTTCTTCTCTGTGAAACACTTAAAGTATTTTAATGTCATGTTCCCAGAGGAAAATTCACATACCTGAACTAATCTTATGGATTTGTTCTACAATCACAGAAGAGCAAGATACTTCCTTGGTGCAATTGGCTGGAGCATCATGGAATAAAGGAAGGAAGGAAATCTGATGAAATATGTCCTAGGGGTGTAGTTTTGTATGACTAATGGTAAAGGGAGACTGGGTGACTAGCTCAGATGAGAGACCAAAAATAAGGCAAGGTGAACTATAGCCCTTTACCTTATGGCCTTATAAATGTCTATTTAATAAACTGAAATAAAAAAAA
Organism: Forpus xanthops; assembly: GCA_032466535.1. Taxonomy (NCBI): domain Eukaryota; kingdom Metazoa; phylum Chordata; class Aves; order Psittaciformes; family Psittacidae; genus Forpus; species Forpus xanthops. Next base: position 45,178 of record JASSUY010019080.1, on the reverse strand, counting down.
ATCAACAAAACAACAGGAACAACAAAAAACCCTAACCCAAAATCTCAAACACCATTTGTAACAGTTTTTATCCTTAGACAAAAGGTAAAAACTATACTAAGATGAAGAAATTTCTGTTGTAGGAATTTCTACTTGGTCTCCAATTAAGGTTATGATACTATTCGCTTTTAGGTAATGCATGAGAAGGAGAATGTCCAAAATGCAGTAGGTTCTACTAGCAAGTGTAGAAACACAGCAATGTAGATACCTCTAAATTGTGCTGTGAAAAAGGCTTTTCTAACTAATGGATAGCCAATTCAGTTCAAGCAAATTCAATTAGAACAAAAATGTTTACGAAGAAATCAGCTACTCTTGCCTTTGAAGCCCAGAGGGCAGAGAGTGTACTGTACACCTAAAAGTACAATATTTCTTGTTTTAACCAAAAAGTGAAGAAATATTGCTGACCTAAAATGATTTCTTTCTACAAAGAGCATCTCTATCAGCTATGAATTTGGAACTATATTGTCCTGCTTCCTTAGTATGTTATTTATGTATTTCAGAAATTACTACTATTGACACTAGGTTGAAGAGAGGAATAGTTGGTTATTAGAACATTTGGTATCTGCATTGGTTGGGAGAGGCCATTAGCAGAATCTTGAACAAAGAAAAGAATCCACTTATTGTAGAACTAGGAACCTGGAACAGAAAAAAAAAGGGCTATCTCATTCTCTCTGAGGGTTACCATTCTTCCAGGGAAAATAAATGCCTATCACATCTTGAAGAATTTCAGTCTTTCTTTTTTCTCTTCTTCTTTCAGATCAAATTATGAACTCTTGCAAAAAAATAATAAAATATATGAAAAATGTATAAACCAGTTTGTAATCAGTGCTTTAAAAATCACTGTTTGAGCAAAACATAACACATGGATATTTCTTACACTGCAATACAAGGGAGATTAGTATTCTCAAATCCTTCTGTTATGCATTTAGTACAGAAGTTACAAATTAATATATAAACCATGGCTTTAGTCTGCTGTATGTTAGTACCAGTACTTTTATAAGCAGTGTTATACATAGTCTAGACAGTTTTTAAAGCACAAACACGAGTTCCAACATGCAAGTTAAAACTTCAGCCTTTATGCTGTTTTCAGTATGTACTGAGACACTAGGATGTTTAAAATACAAAAGTAGTGCAGGAATGTTCTCAGCCTTGAGAGCTCTTTCCTCTAGTGCTTCTAAACCATCTTATATGTTGATTTCACACTTGGTAGATAGATGGAAATTAATAGTAACCTTACCTGACAGAGTGCATAGGTTAAGCAAACAGAGGTGCTTGATTTTTGGCTTGCTCTGGCTAGAGAACTGTGACTGTATTCAGTTCTGAGGAATGGCCCATGATTTACCCAAATAAAAACACACATTCTGAAGTTCAAATGGACTTAGCTGTGAATATGAAATTAAAATATTCTGGCTCCAACAACAGCACATTACTTTGTCATACTGGTCATTTAGATAAGTAATGCAGAGCAAGTAATCAAGGTGAATAATGCGATGAGTAATTCGCAAATCCCATTCAAGATCCTATATTTGAGCTATTTTCTAGTAGCACGTAGACTCATGTCTTGAATAGTTAGTAGATGTGGCCATGTTGATTTTCGGTCCTTAATACAAAAGCATGCTGAAATGCATTGTAGATGCCCAGATCTGTGTTTTCTATCTGTACTATTACCTTTTGCTCTGTGCTACTGCAGTCCCACTGCAGTCCCTTCAAATGTGTTTATCTTTCTCAAATTCTTTCACAATGATTTAAATCCTTCTGCAGTCAATATAAATTTCTGCTAGCCAAGTGTTCTCTGTGAAGGCTGGTGAAGTTAAAAGGTCTTTTCAGTTATGAATTAGTTTTAGGTTTGTACTAAACAGTTACGAACGTAGCTCTCAAATAGCCGTATAATCTGTGCATTATGTATGCATAATAGGAACAAAAATGGTAGGAATTTAGAGAAGCTTGTCCGTAAATATTTAAGGAAAAGAATAAGTTTGATGGGGAGGGAAGCAGTTAAGACATATATGTTTAAAGTAATCCACAAGTATGGCATAGAATGTTACAGTCTGTCCTGGGAACAGGAATGAGAAATGTGAGACAGCTGTGAGTGCATGATGATACCTACTCATCTCAGTAGAGTTGTATGTACCACATAGCATTAAACTAAGAAGAAATGAGTTGTCTTGAGCTTACAAATCAGTCTTTCTAAACCTTTCCGTAGTAGTGAGTTTCTCAATGGAATCCTAAAAGATTTTGAGACACAAAAATTGGATTTTCTTTTGACTATATAAGCTCCTATATTCACAATTTCTGCTCAGATGACTATGTCACAAACTAGAACAAAAAGGTCTGTATAAACAACTCCCTGCCTATTTATAAATCCCTGCAAAATGGACTGTGCTTCTAGGCTTATTTTCAGTACTTTCAGTGTCTATCTGGGTTACTGCAAATTGTACAAAAAGCCCTTTAGATATTTTTTTTCTGTCCTCACAGTGGCTTGCCGGTGTGCTGCGTTCTTACTTCAGCATGTCTTTGCATGGGCTGCAGTCTGTCTACTTGTGCAATGACTTCTTGCTGCAATTAGCAGTACAGAAACTTTACCCCTGGTGCATATTCACTGTCTCCATGGATATCATTTTCATTTTTCCATTTTTATCATATCTAGTCACTCTTCTTGAAGGAACAAAGCAACAAACAAGAAGTCAACACATAGAACAGCTGTTGTTTAGCAGGCTGCCACTGCACAGACCGTCTGTTATGGTCAAGGGTTTGAATTGAAATGAACCGGCTACACACATGATGGGGGGGGGGTGTGTGTGTGTGGAAAGATATGCATAGGAAATAAGCAAACATAAAATAATCAGATGTTAATGTCAGAGAAAATTTTGCAGCATCATTGGTGAAGGGTTGAGTAGAATGAGGCTGGACAGATAGGATATAGTTATCATGGTACTATCATGGTTTGTTTTCTGTCTTGCAGTTTGTGTGGTGCGGATACTATAGGTCTGAAATAGTGTTTGATTTAAAAAAAGTTTTCAGGGTAGTAAACCAGTTGTAATATTAATACAGAAAATTTATTTTGGACTCCTTGGAAGTTTTGCCTGTATAAGGTCATGGATTTAGATTCATAATGCTTATGTCGTATTTTAGCACCTAATGCAACCGCAGAATAGTAGAAAAGGTCAAATATTTTTATTTTAGGCTCCAGAAAGCCTGGTATAACTAGAAAAATAATCCTGTCAAGTAGACAGGCTTGTCTGCAACTTATACTACTGCCAGTGGAAATGAAATATGATGATGGTGCTCTTTGTAATATAGCATAATTAGTGAGAAACATTCAGTAAATTACTGAAGAAATCTTCTAATAATGCATCTTCTACCTAATGAAACAAGTGGCATTTGGACAATTTTCTGTGAGTGAACTGAAATCAATGCAAGGAGAATGACTGAAGAAACATGAATTAATATGCACAATGACAATAATTTAGGATGCTGTGCATTTCCTATGATTATTTGGAAAGAGTACTGTGTTGTGTCAGATCAGTGCTACATTTTCATACTGGTTTGAGAAATCTTTTTTAATTTTATTTTTAAGTTGAGGCTAAACTGGGACTTACATATGTGTGTAATAATGTTGCTTTTCATAACTTGTTTGGATTCCAGAACAATTGATAAGTATTGGGGTTTATATTTTACAGTTTTCTTTTTTAGATACCAGTCTGGGTTTTATTCACTGTATAGAAAGGTCATGAACAAGATAGCAGCACTTATAAAACAACTTGACAACTTATTGTTGTATCAAGAATTATAATTGGCAGTGAATTTGGTATAATTACTGATGTTACTGTGTGCAGGTGCACTGTCTCTCTTTTCTGAAAAGGCAGCACAGTCCTCTTACAATTTTTTATAGGCTTTTAAAAAATACCATGTTAGCTTGTAAATGTATCAATTTACTTTAGATGACTACTTTTACTCTTGCTGTGCTTTTTGTATTTTTGGGGATTTGGGGATTTTTTTCCCCTTAGGTGATGAGTTATAGTGGAAATGATCTGGCAGAAGTTTATTGTTTTCTTATTTCTTTCTATTAGGAATTATTTTAGCAGCACTCCAGTAAAGTGTATCTGAGTCAGAATAAGACTAGTGGTATGGGAGGATTATAGAATGTAATCTACCATCAAAAAATACTACATGAATATTTCACATGTTTCACGAAAAGAATGAAATGTGTATAAAAAGCAATTCTCTTTGGTCTAATATTTCACAAACACAACAATTACAGCATTATATATGCCACACATGATGTGTGGTGTTTTCCACTGTGGGTTTTAGACATTATTCAGGCTACATTTTAGCCTTAATTTTTTCCTATGTTCTTTTGTTAGTTGCAATTATTTTTCTCAGAAGATAAATTTATTTTGTAAATTTATTGGAAATAAATCTGCTGACCTTAGAAGATGGCAAGAAAACTTAGGCTTCCCTTTTTGCCACAAAAAGAAAAGTTGCTTGATCAGTTGACTTGTCAGAATGTGTCTGTGAGTCTGTGTATAAAAATTATTTTTTTCCGGAAAGAAACAGAGAATTTGACAACCTAATGTATTTATGCAAATACTTCTCTCTGTGGTTTTTTTTTTTTTCTGGAAATAATTTTATAGCTCAATTGAATTTCCTTTACATACACTTCTTGTTTACTGTAAAGTTAAAGCTCTTCAGGATTACTTTCTCTGAAATCTTCACGTACAGGTGAAATGCTAGACTGTCAGAGTAACTGGCAGAAGTAGGCTAAAGCAAAACAAAATAGAAGTAATATAAGCCACTGTAATAAGAAGATACAGTGGCTGAGAGCAAGGGTCTGGTATTAAAACACAACTGAGACTGTGATTGTGGCTCTAGTTACCTTCAAGAGCAGAATGGACATGTGGGATCTGCATGCATAGCCTGTAAATATGATTTTGCCAATGTTAGCAGATGCCCATTGGTGCCCTGAGGCCTGCGCAGCCAAGTCCTAGCCCTGGCCTGGGTGGTGATGGTCACCCTTGTGGCTGAGGGGTGAGTGACTCTCACCTCTGGGGGTGAGCTGGAGCTGTACAGTACCATTGATGGTGGGATCCCTGCTGAGGGCAAGTGCAGAAATAAACCCAAACAAGCCCAAGTCTAAAGAAGAAGAAAGCATTGGCATGCTGCTCTGTGAACTTCTTCAGGCAAAGACCTTGCCTGTGACCCCCTCTTCTATCCCCGGTGCTTTTGTTCAAGGAAGACTGAAGATGCCCACAGGAGGATCCAGAAGGGCACTGCAAGGGTGAGCTAAACACCAGTGAAAACAAGTCAATATTAGTAGTTTTGCTTTTATGGTGTTTTTGATGGTGATATTAATGAATCTTTACTGTGGCAGTTATACGGTGAATATTAATATTACTGGACCTGTCTTAACTTTTGTGGGTTTGTTAAATTTTAATAAGGTAAACAATGTTTTGGAGGTTTTTCTTTATATATAGTGTTTTCCCATTTTGTCAATGTCTTGGTTTGAAACCGCCCAGCAACAAGAACCACACAGCCGTTTGCTCAGCCCCACCTTTTCTTCCCCCACTCCTGGAGGGATGGGGAGGAGAGCCAAAAAAATGTAACTCACATGAGTTGAGATATGAACAGTCCAGTAACTAAAGTATAACACAAACCATTACTGCTACTGCCAATAGTAATAACAATAAGGGAAAAAAAACAAGGGAAGAGAATACAACCGCTAATCACCCACTGACCAATACCCAACCTGACCAAGCAGTGATCTAACCCTTCCGGGTAACTTCCCCCAGTATATATAGTGGGTATGACATGCTGTGGTATGGAATACATCTTTGGATAGTTTGGGTCAGGTGTCTCTGCTTCCTCTGAGCTTCCCCTCCTCCATTGCAGAGCATGAGACTCAAAAAGTCCTTGGTCAGAGTAAACATTACTGAGCAACAACTAAAAGCACTGGTGTTATCAGCGCTGTTCCCAGGCTGAAAGTCAAAATCACAGCACTGCACCAGCTACTAAGAAGGAAAGGAATGACTGCTACTGATGAACACAGACAGTCAATAATAAGATTTTGAGTGTAGCATTATTCTAGTTACTTTAGGTTTAACTAAAATGTTAAGCATTCTGATTTACATACTAATGAAATCTGACTTTGGATTTTATAAGAAAAAAAGTAGCATGGATCTTTTCAGATTTTTGACATAATCATTCAAAAATCTTTTGAGACTTGTCGATTGTTCCACATGGGTGTGGGTCCTCTTGAAGTATGGCATCCTTTAGAAGAAGAAAAGCATAAAATTATTTATATCAGAATATTTTAGAGAGATTTTACAGTTTAGGTTTTTATTTTTTTTTTCTGTCTAGTAAACAGAATGTATTAGGGCATCCTACAAATCTATGAATATGCCCTGAAATATTCTACTGAAGGAAAGAGACTACTTTCAGTGTTCTGAAGTAATGAATGGCAATTATACTTTCCTCTCCCACAATAAAAGTTACTTTCTTTTTGTCCTGCAGTACTCTGAGAAGACACATTTTAAGTCTGTGTGGAGTTGTGTCTTCTTTCTCTTTGTCTTTGCATCTGTGCCATGAGAATATATTAACATTTAGGGCACAAGAAAAGTTGCTTTTTCTGGAAAGTTTTGTTGCCTTCCCACTTTTTATAAATACTGACTTAATGTGAAAACTGACCCAGGGAAGATGATTTAGTTCTGACGGAAAGTGCAATTTCATAATAAATTTAATTATTAGTTTATTTTTACCAATTTTTGTTGGTGTTTACACAATATGTTTTAATTTATGTATCACAGAATGAGCTTACCTATTGTGGTTAAACAAGGGAACAAAAACTCAACCAAACCCGGCGCCTGGTGTGAAATATCTCATGTAGAGATGGCAATTATTGTTTTAAGTGTATTAGGATGGGTTTGGACTCAGATGACTTTCAAACTTCATTCCTAGAAATGAATAAAACCTTTTGGGAATTGTCTAGATATTACTCCTTTTCCTAGTAATCATGGCCTCAGCCTCTTGAAGCTGTCTGGTAATGCTCAAAGGATTTTTTTTTTTTCTCAGACTAGGAAATCCTGGTCTAGATTATTTTTCTTAGAGCATATCTATTTAATATTCTTTAAAGATAAGCTTTTGTAGAGAACTTGATACTTTGAAAATTTCATTCAGAGGATTTGTTTATACTTAAGCCTACTTTTGATGAAAAAATCCATTTAAAAGAGATGTGGCAACTATAAAAAAAATGTCCTGGGAACCTAAAATCTGCCTGAATATTGGAACAGGGAGAATTTGTACCTGTGAATATCATCATATTTCAGTTTATGATTTCTTTTTTCAGTATTGTGACTTTTGTTCTCAAATAGCATGTTGTTCAGATACTGTTGCTGAGTTTTAAGAAATGTTTCCCTGTATGCATTCTAGGTCTCATTAGTCTGAAATTTTTCACTCTTGATTTTTGGTGAGTGTGACCTTTGGCAGAATAGTTTACTGTGTGATATAAAACTCAGTATTTAAAATAGCTTCAGGTATGAGAGTGTCTTTCATTCCTCCATAAATTCCTGTCAGAATAGTTCTGGAAGCATTCTTCCTCATTCTGATCAAAAACATGACTAAGCTTGAGATCAGGAATTAAAACAAGTCCAGCAGCTATTAAACTGTCCCAGGAGTTCAAACAACTGAGAGATGCTCTATCTGATGTATGCAGCTCCCCATGTCTCAGCTAGTAACAAAAAATGTCCTACTGCTCAAGAGGATGATATAGGAGGTATACAACACAGGTCACCCTATGGTTTTACCTGCAGGATCATGGAGAAAGCATGAGAGATGAAGAACTTATCTCAGCTCTGGAGGAGCAGGTATGTGAACTGAAGAGGAGAACAAAGCTCAAGGATCATCATCTCATGAAAGCTGCTGCTTCAGTCTCTGGTGAGTAGGTTCCCATATGGAGTGGAAGAGCTGATTTTACTTCAGCTCCTGTGATTAAGACTAATCCCTGTCAACAAGATGTAACTGACCAATGTTGTGATGACTATTAGAGTGGTCCTAGCTCCAGCAAAGTGGAGATAAGGGACAATTGGATTTTCTGGACTGTGTGGATCAGATGGCCTGGCACATCAGTCCCACAGAAGTGTGAGGCTCTAGTAGATAGCAGTGTACAGTGTACACTGATGCCATTAAGCTGTCAAGGGATGGAACCCATTTATATTTGTGGAATGACAGGAGGATGCCAAGAATTGACTGTCCTAGAGGCTGAAATCAGCCTAACTGGGAGGGAATGGCAAAAACACCCCACTGTGACTGATCCAAAGGCTCTGTGCAGCCTTGGCGTAGATTACCTCAGGAGAGGGTACTTCAAAGACCCAAAGGGGTACCGATGGGCTTTTGGTATTGCTGCTTTGGAGACAGAGGAAATTGAGCAGCTGTCCACCTTGTCTGGTCTCTCAGAGGATCCTTTTGCTGTGGCACTGCTGAAGGTTGAAGAAGTGCCAATCATGACCACAACAGTGTATCAGCAGCAATATCGCACCAACCAACCAACACCCTGATTCCCATTCATAAGCTGATCCGTAGACTGCAGGGCCCAGGAGTGATCAATGGAATCTGTTCATCCTTTAATAGCCCCATATGGCCAGCACAAAAGTCCAACAGAGAGTGGAGACTAACAGTATGTCTGGCCTGATTGAAGTCGCACTACCATTGAGTGCTGCTGTACTGGACATACTAGAACTTCAGTATTAACTGGAGTCAGAGGCAGCCAAGTGGTATGCCACAGCTGATATTGCCAGTACATTCTTCTCAATTCCTTTGGCAACAGAGTGCAGTTCACAGTTCTCTTTTACTTGGAGGGGTATCCAGTACACTTGGAATCAACTGCTCCAGGTGTGGAAACACAGCCCTACAATCTGCCATGGACTGATCCAGACTGCACTGGAACAAACTGTCTGTTCATGTTGCCATTAGTTTCCTGGCATAATTGTTCACATTCCCTGATTTTTGTAAGTGATCTAAGTTTGTCTATGATTCTACAGTGAAGTCATTTCGTGTGAAACAGGCAAGATTTATTGTGAACATTTAGACTTCGCTTTTTCTGACCTGAAATGTTAAACCCATTTTTTATGCTGCTGGCTTACTGACCCAGAATTTCAAGACATGGGAACCATTCAAGCCCTGTAGAGAGAAATGGTCTTTGTCTGACCTCTAATGGAGAAGATAAATGTGAAATTATCTCGTAACCAATTGTACGTTCATAGCTCAACAGAACAAGAAGACATAGCAATAACACACTGTGATAACACTGTCATCCTGTTAAAAGCATCTTTGATGTAAGAGAGAATGTGAAGAAAATTATACTGAAAAAAAATAGTTCAAGAATTGACTGGTTTTGCAAACTGAAACCTGCTTTTTTTTTTGAGAAAATCTATGCCTGCTTTTAAAACTTAGAAAATTTAGACAGAATTTGAGAGTGTTTGTGAACCTGGGTGTTGTGCTAGAAAGCCCTTCACCCTCTGAGCTATCACCAGTGTTAGAAAGCCCTGAACTCTCTGAGCTATTGCCATTGTGGACTTAAAGACAAAACAATATCGTAGTTATACCACCAGGTTAAGCAAGAAGTTCTACATAAGGATCTTCAATATTTGGTGTAGAGGAGTAATGCTCACCTTTGCTTTGTCTGTAATTCATAAGTCTTGAAAATGGTGCCAGAGGTAATAACATGAATGGAGTACCAATCTTCACCTTATTTTTTCTTTTTTTTTATTTTTTTTAAGATCAAAAGTCAGTGTAGCATTGTAGAGAGAAATCTCATGATAAGTCATCATAGAATCATAGAATGATAGAACAGTTAGGGGTAGGACGGGCCACAAGATCATCCACTTCCAACCCCTCTGCAATGGTCAGGGACACCTCACATTAAACCAGGACCTGCCCAGCCTGACTTGAACACTCCCCAGCTCTCTCAGGCAACCTGTTCCAGTGCCTCGTTACCCTCACAGTAAAGAGTTTCCTTATATCCAGCCTAAATCTCCCCTGTTTAAGTTTAAACCCATTACCCCTTTTCCTATCACTACAGTCTGTGATGAAGTGTCCCTCTTCAGCATCCTTATAAGCCTCCTTCAAATATTGTAAGGCTTCTTCAGATACAGGAAGTCAGCTCTATGTGTATGATGTTTTTAGAAACACAGAATAGCTGAGGCAAACAAGTTATTTCTAGAGATCGTCTAATTGTTGTGGTTGATCCTAGCTGGCAACTAAGGCCTCACTCAGTTACTCATTCATTCATCCCCAGAAGGATGGAGAAAGGAAGCCTAAGTGCAAAGGGGATAAAACTTGTAGGCTGAGATAAAATCAGTTCAACAGGTTAAGAAAAAAAAAAAAAAAAAAAAAAAAAATAGCGATGCGAAGGTAATCACTCACAAACTCACACCAGCAGACATATGTACGGCTATTCTCTCAGTAATGGTTACCTTGGAAAAACACCTCTCAACCTCACAGATTCATTGGTGAGCATGATGTTACATGGTATGGAATATCTTTTTGGTCAGTTCAAATCTTCTGTCCTGGCTGTGCCCCCTTCCAGTTTTCACTCACCCCCAGCCTATTCAGGGGAGGAGGGGAGAGAGCAAAATGAGAAACAGCTAAAACACTGGTGTGATATCTACACTGATCTAAACCCAGCACTGTATGGGCTACTATTACGAAAAGTAACTCCATCCTAACCAGTACATTAGCCAAAACCCCCTGCTCAGAGCAAGGGAGCCCAGATCTAGATACTGCACTGAAAGTGTTGTTTCACCAGAGCTGAGCAGAGGGGAAGAATTGCCTCCCTTGACCTGTTGGCAATAATGCTCCTGCTGCAGTTGGGATGCTGTTGGCTACCTTTGCTTAATGGATGCATTGTTGGCCTGTAGACAACTTGTTTTACATGACCCCAGGTCCTTTCCCGCAAAGCTGCAAATCATTATATCAGCTTTCTTGTTTTAATTGGCTACAGTTTATCTGCTTTATGCCAACTGTTTTTGACTGATAACCTAATGTAACTCCATAACCTTGAACTTCTTGCTGAACTACCATTAGCTTTTTAATCTGTTGGACAGTTCCAACAAAATTTTCAGGTTTTTAGCCATTCCAAGAGACAGCTAACAGTTTGCCAAATAGCCCATGCACTTGTCGACTATGCACACAGCTCTGAACTAGCCAGAGGGTAAGTAGTTATTGTCCAGTGAAAAGGGCCCTTGGTTGAAGAGGCTTCTATGAAGAGAGCTGTTTATGATGCTGAAGGCATCATAAGGCAGACACTGGTGGTGCAGAGGGAGTTGGTAAGATTGTGTAGGTTATGTGCTAGGAGACTCGGTGCATGAGTCTGAAATCACACTTCATTAGTTACTCGGCTCACATTACAATTTGCTAATCTTGTTCCATACATAGAAATATTTAACTAAAACAAAGCTGTTTTCACTGCAAAATGCGTAAATGCTCCATTTACTCCAGTAGATGGTGCTCTCTGCATTTATTTTAGAGTTTATTGAGACAAAAAAAAAAAAACACCAAAAAAAAACCAAAACCCACCAATTCGAACTCGGCCCCTGTCGTGCTGTAAATTATTGAAGATACCTTTGTAATAGAAGTCGTTAATGCAGCCCTGCTCCTGAGGCTTTCACATTTACAAATAATTTGCATAACATTTCCACATGAAAGGTTAGAGAAATCACAACTTCTCAAGTAATGTTTCATAATATAACCTGATATGTTTAAGCAATCCCAGTTATTTTACTATTGCTAGAACATACATATTAGATTAAAAAAAAAATACATTTTATTCAATGCGGTAAAGAGCAAAGTTGACTTTTTAACAAGAATATTCGCAAATTCCACTGTTGTAATGATTCTTTATGAAAGATATGGGGCCCTTGCCATAAATATTTATATATGGTTATAGCAAGTTGCACCGAATATGTGTATACCTATTGCTTCTAATGTAATACATGAACTGTGATGTTAAAATCAGGGAGAAATTATGCTTTGCAATTCTGAACTGCATCTTCAGATTTATTACAAACTTCATATTGCAGTGTTATACTTCGGTATTTGTAATTGATTTGCTACTTCTGTACAATCAAAAGCATGAAAATTTTTGAGCTTTTTTTGTCTTTCTCTTCATCCTGTTTCCAGGGAAGGTGCTAATGTGGACAGAAAAATTTTCAAAGATAAGCATACACTTTACATGCTTACGAGAATTGGTGAAATATTACATGTAACTCTCTTTTAAGCAGGGTCTCAGAACAAATGACAAGCTCAACCTGGAAGATATATCGAATTGCTGTCTTCCTGTAGGCAGCAATTGCAACAGTTCCTGATCAACCTCTTAGGTATAGGTATCACATGTTTACTGTTTTGTACTATTTTGGCCATTTTGATATAGCTAATTAAGTTATCACATGTCTGGGGTTTGAGTAAGAAAATAAGGAGTGGGAGGAGTAGTTAGAAAATCTGAGGAAGGAACACAATGTGGAAAAAGGGATGTGTGTATTATAGGCACATTATTAGATAATAGTTGGGATTGGAAGGTATCTCTCTAAGTCATCTAGTCCATCCCACCGTTTACAGCAAGGCTGGTTTTGATGTTGGATCTGGCTTTGCACTTCAATCAATCAGGTGACTTGATCTTCATCTAGATCTCCCTGGGAAACCTGTTTTGATGTTTGGCAGACATAGTGAATTCATTTTTTCCAGATAGCTAACTGGAATTTTCCTGATTGCAGTTGGTACCTCTTGTCCTTCTTTTGTTGTGTACTGCCAAGAAAATGCTAGTTCCAACTTCTCTGAAACCATACACTGAGTAGCTGAAGACAGCAGTGAGATCCCCCTTTAACATTTCCTTCTTTAGGCTGAACAAATCCAGTTTTCAATCACACTTGCATGTCTCATATTGGAGCCCTTTAATCATCTTGGTGACTACTATCTCATAGAGAAGTATGAAACTCCCAGGATTTTCATGTGATGGTCCACATCTCTTATATTTCTCTGCTGTTCTTGTTCTGCATTATGCAGCTTATTTCTACTTTTAATATATGTGTGAAATATTGCTCTACCCCATGTGAGTAAATTTGTTCCTTACTGTGTTGCCCATAGCACTATTTTCTTGAACTCTTGAGTATTAAAAAAAAAATCCAAACTAATATTGCTGTTAGAAACCTCTCTAGGACTTAGTTGCATGAAATTAAAATAAACTTTATCACTATCAAAAGACATTTTTAGTTCCTGCTTTAAAATTAAAGAAGGCAGCTTGTATGTTTACAAAAAAAGTCTCCTTAATTAATATGTGCAAGAGAAATCTTGTATTTTTCTCTGTATATATCTGTTTAGATATATATATAAAATATATACAAGTATAATATATATATAGGATTATCTCTACCAACTTGTTAAGTAAGAATATTTCTAAGTTATCCTGGGTAGTACAGGCTACCAGCTATAATCTGAAACACTACTATTCTTGTTTCAGTGAGTATAAATGAATAGTCTGACATTCAGTGTTGATTCTTACAGATAGGATATGTTTATCACTGATGAATAATGGTAAAAGTGCCTTTCATAAAGGCTTAGTATACATAAGTAAATAGTACTCCCCCACCCTTTTAAGGATTATTTTATATTGTGACCAGAAACTAGAAATTCCGAATTTAGAAATTCTAAAAATTTTTGCAGCAGAATGTGTGCTATGCAATTTCCGGTGACTCAGGGTACTATCTAGGTTGAGAAACAACTGTGAAAGTGAAAGATTTGTTCTCCAATTCACCTGTAAACAGTTATACTGGAGCTTCATAAACTATCTCCAAAATAATTCCCTTTAAAACCAAGGTAAAGCATGATGTAAAATCAGTCTAAGATTTTGATAGAAACTCCCAATTCCCTGCTTTTTAACTATATGTTTGTGTATTTTCTTTTAAAATATTGCCAAGGTTTCAGCAGATTAAAAAGGCCTCTTTCCAGCCTGCCTTTTATTTTTTCTCTTCCACCCTAAACCCCACCCCGTTTTTGTGTTTCCCAAAATTAAGATGTATAACATCAGACTCATGGTCAAGGTTAACCTGATTCCTCATCACATAAAATTTGGATTGATTGACATATCATAGTTTATATAATAAAAGGCCAGACAAAACAATTTTCAGAAAATAATTTTGCCATTGATAAAAGCAGTTTGAAAATGTAGAAATGGAGTGAGGAGGATGTGAGGCTTATGCTGGCATTTGAGAAGTTGGACAGAAAACAATGTTGAGAACTTTATTCCTTGTAGAAAGCTAGGAGAACATTTATTATGGTTTGAATTAATTGAGAAAGACATTTGTATCCACTTTAGAACAGCTTTACCATTACACATCTTTCACAGCTGCTAATTCTCATTCTGTTGTGGCAGTGCTCTCATTATTACTTTACAGTCACCTATTTTGTGGAATGATTTCCAAAAGAAGTTCACAGTGTGTCATTCTATGTTCCAGCAGGACAGAAGAAAGATAATTCATGAATTTCATTTAGCCTCCCACAGTAAACACCTCATATCTTTCCAGGTACTTACAGTTTAACTGTGAAAAAAACAGAGACAAATGTTCATAAAATATTATCACCTGAAAAGTATACATTTGGGAACTGCTTATATTTGTCTTTGGAAACTTCAGTACTGTGCACGCATGCTCAGAAAATCTTGCTGTGGATTGCTTAGAGAAGTAAATACCTCTGAAACTACACCTGGTGTTAGCAAATTTACCTAGGAAAATCTATTTTTTATGTAAAATAACAGTTAAAATAACAGTAAAATTAAATTAGGTATTGTTTAAATGATCTTTTAAATGCCTTTTTATTGTTCAAATTACCCATATCTGTAGATACACTAGCAAGGCAAATCTATCAGAGTTATTATTGCATGCATCTTTCTTTATTTTACTTAACTCTTTAGTGAAGCATAGAGAAGCATTTTGGAAAAGCATTAGAAACTAATTCAACGTGCTGCATTTAAATCTGATTAAAGGCTTTTAAATAGCTACCAGCTACTTTGACAGAGTACCACAGAAATTTCTCATAATGATTTGATGAACAAATATTGACATTTAATTTTCTTTCTCTTGTTCCTGTACTCTCCAAATCTTGCACATGCAATATTACTAAGTTTGCTCATTCTTACTGCAGAGATTAACCAGTTGGTATGAACGTTATGCAACTAGAGCAAGTTGATATCACTCAAAATTGAATGTTTACAAGAAGCTGTCAGACCACTACCGTGCCATTAACATTATATAACTGTTTCCCCTAGCAAAAAAAATCTTCCATTTGGTAACTTGGATTTTTGCTGAATTTCAATTTTTAGGGAAATGAGTCCTCCTGCAAACTGTAAACTGGGAAATTGACTCTCTATAGAACATGTCACTGTGATGTTTCTTTTCTGGTGCTATAAAAGTATTCTCATTTTATCTTTGTATAAAACTCCAGATACAAGAAAAGAATGAAAAACTCTCTCCAATCTCATATCCTACTTCCTAGTCCATTATTGAAAATTAGTTTTTGCATGAGTCAGTCCGAATATTTTGCTGAAACTAAGCTGTATCACTAACTTAGGGATGACATGAAAGACTTCTGCAGATGATTTATGTGAACAAGTTTTCTCTGAGGATGAGCTTCTTTCTGAGACTGGGATTCTCATCTGATATTCCTATGACATTCACATTCCTTCTTGGGGAATCCTGTTTCTTAAGCTTCCATCATTAAAATAAAGGTAATATTAGATGAGAAGCTTTGGAATAGACCTTAATATATGCAATTGTCTGTCCTCTGGACTTCCAGGATCATTCTTGAAAGATGGTTGTTCATAAAGCTTGTTCTATAATCCCAGAATTATAAAATCAACTAGGTTGTAGAAAACCTTTATGATCATCAAGTCCAACTACTACCCCAGGACTGCCAAGACTATCACTAAGCATATCACTGAGGGCCTCAGTACTATATTTCATGTATGGTAACATGATTTAGTTCAGTATCTTGATTGATGTTCATTTCAAGTAATTAATCTGGCTTTTTTATTTTTTCCAAAAAATGAATTTACTTCACACTATTGCTGTTCTTTGCTCATCTCTACATATAGTTTCATCTTATTTTAAACAATTTCTGATACTTGAATTAGTGCTGCATTTTGATTCTTTCTTCCAAATAAAGCTCCTCCATCTGAAAATGCATAAATTTTCTGCTCCTTTCCCGCTTCCCATTAATATGTTGAATAGAAGTGTTTACAAAGACCTATGCTTGCATAAGTTTACCGAATGCAACCATCCAAGTTAACAATGAATCTTGGTCAGAGTTTTGAGTGTTTTCATAACTAATTCTGTGTCTACATTTTAAGTATTTTCATCTAAAATGTATTACCCTAAAATCTTTGAGAGATTCTCATAAGATAGGATCAAATTTTTCTTATATTTGAAATATACTTCACCAATTTCTTCCCAAACTATGAAGTTTTATTGTTCTAGTAGTTTCCCAGGAATTTCATTTGTTATGCTGGTTTATAGTTTCCTGTGTCCTTTTCTCCTTCTCCCATTTCAAAGATACTGTAAATATTTGTTTTCTTCCAGACTTTGTTGGTTCTACAGCTTAGCTGTTAACCCCTCTGAGACAGTCTCATAGGTTTGCAGACTAATTTTTGACAATTTTCATGGCTTACAGCTGATTTGAGAAAATTTACTTTATCTAAGCAGTCTGAACACTGGTCTTTCAATATTCTAATTTATATTCTTACTCCTTTAATCCTGTCTGTTGTGTTAATCATCTGTTCTGTATGATTCTGATTTAGATCTAGTCACAGATTGGGACTGATGTAATAGGGGGCAGTTTAAATGTATTTCCTGTAACCAATGAATGATTCATATTCCAGAGTCAAGCCATGACCACAGTTTCTCAAAATAGAAGATATAGTTTTACAGGATTTGTAAGTAAAGCTCTTTCTGTTGCAAGCCTTTTGGTCCTGCCCTTTTGCTCCACCCTTTGCACAGATCTTCCCAGCTTTTTAGCATCCCATTCTGAGCCATAGGGCAAATTTTTCAGTCTGAGCTCTTTTCTTTCTCTAAGATAATTGTTTATGCTGTACCATGGAATTATCTCTCCTCCAGTTTACATATTTCTTAAGTGGTGGTAAATTTGGGTCCATCTTTTCCCTTGGTAGCTAGACTCTCCATGCCCTTAACAAGGCCTTGAAAAAAAAAAAAACAAACCACAAACTGTCAACCAACTCGGTAATGGACTACTGGAAAGCCTTTATTCAGTAAGAACAAAGTAAGGTACCATGGTAGGAGAATTTCTGAACTTCTGAGAGCTTAGCTTTGAAGCTTTCCATACAAGAAAGCTTCCATGCATTCTATACAAAAAATTTTGATATGATATTTTACAAGCTAGTGTACTAGCATGTTATGGACATTTCATTCATATTTGAAACAATTTTTGATACTGTAAATTCCAATCTGGCTCCTGATTACAGAATAATTTTTGCCATTATTGTAGCTTTTGATTTCAATATAGATGAGTTACAAGCCAATTACCTTCAAGAAGAAGTAAAATAAAATACTACCCCTCATGTAAATAGAAAATAGAAGATTGCTGGGATGTCAGAATGGTAATTTGCACTAGAAAGATTTTGCTTTTCAGAAGAAAAAATTGAACCAAGATAATTTGCTGTAAAAAGTTTAATTTATTTAAATATTTTCCATATAGATGTTGTATGCGAATTCTGATATCTGCTGGAGAAAGAAAGGTTGTCTTTTTTTCTTAACTCTGTTTTTTTTTATCTTATGAAGTAATTTGTGTTCTTATTGCACTTCATAGATGACAATGCATTTTCCAGTGCTTATTGTGTGAAGTGATTCTCAAATATAATAATTTTGAAGGAAATAATGCTGCATAGCTTTTATTTTTCTTTTCTTTTTTGTATTTCTTGTTGTACTAGAAGTTTTTAAATGTCAAATTGATTTTGTTGCCTTTTAAATATAACATATTTTTCATCATCTATCAGTAACACCTTTCTGACATGAAATCTGTTATTAGGGGTGTTTTCCAAGTAGAGACAGAAAAAAGCAAAATAACCAGCTGAAAAAAAAAAAAAAAAAAAAGAGAATGCAAATGTCAAAAATAAAAGGCAGCTCTAGCTCTCTTGGTCCTCATTTTTACAACTGGTCCAGCATATCAGTGATTTCCCCTTAAAGCAGGTAACTTGCCTGTGCATTCATATGCTCTGAATTGGACACTGAATCAATACCAAGGCACCCAGGGTTCTGGCCCATATGCTGTATGGTTATGTGGAGACCTATCAGGTTTAGGAGTGGGACACTGTTTTTTTAATGCTTAGTTTTTATATCACCATTGCTGTTCTATCACTTATTAATATTTCGCAAAAAAAAAAAAAAAAAAACCTAACCACCAAAGAGTGGACTACACATACCATTCATGTTCACAGATATGCCTGTAAAAGTATTGGATTCAACAACAGGCTTGTATGTAAGGATGGTGTCCAAACATACAAAAGGAAATCAAGGGAATGTGTTAACAAATTAAGCATCGAGATGATAACAGTGCTTCCCTGAAGCACTCTATGTTCTTTTCTACTAGTTGAACTGGTTCATGGGAGACAGAATACATTCTGTAGGTTCTTTTTGGGTGTTTTGTGTGGTTGCTTTTGGGGAGAAGAGTGAGTAATCTGTCTTTTGTTGATAAAATGACTATGTTTACTAAGTGGAAGAAGAGTATGACATTTTAATCTGTGGCACCACTGTATGTGCTTGTTACTCTTATCCCCTCATGCTCTCTATTCTTTTTTTTGATTTGTATATACTATGTGCTTTTAATTTAAAGAAAGATGTTTTCTGTGCATTTAGCTAGCAGCACAGGGAAAATATCACAAAAAAGAGTCATAGCAGTTAGGCTGAAAACAACAAGGAAGCATTCAGTAAAAAATTTTGGCAAAATATTATAAACCAGATATTGCATCATCACCAGTGTAACTTTTCAGTCTTCTGAGTGACAGTCCAGGGTAAACTGGCAGCATTAATTGACAAGTAAAGTAGGTAAGTTTTACCAACCCATCACTGCAGAATTACTGTCTTGTTAGTTTATTCAAAATCCAAACAAATATTTCAATTTAAACAGGGATATTGTTTCTTGACTGAGGCACTGTGCTCTTAGCATTTAGTATTTTAAATAATACTGGTCAGTTCCAAATAACATGAAATATTAGTATTTCTTAAATCTTTCTTCAGTAACAGAAGACAATTACAAACTTGAAACTAGGCAAGTAGGCTCATCTTAGTGTCTTTCAAGGTGGCTCTAAATCACTATCGCATTGTGTATTTTCTGCCATGATTTTAAACACCAGTGAAAACATAATGATGATGATTTTCAGTATTTCACAAGAGAAAACTACAGTCTCTCTGCCATTTAATAGCTAATATTGTTAAAGATAAGGCAAATGATCAGTGTTACCTGAATCTAAAAAAACCTGGGATGGGTTTCAGTTTTAAATTCAAAGACACAAAGTTGGAGTTCAGGGTAACCTGCAGCAGTATTCTGTAGCTGTCACCTATTGGCTCATATTATGAAGTGGTTGCAATCTTAAATCTGTATAAGTGGCTGTCTTCAGTGTTACAGAGAAAGGAAATTTTATTTGATTTTTAAACTTGTTTCCAGATTTCCTGAGATAATTCAGGTTTATTTGGTACTTGTGTTATTTGGGGTTTAGGGGTTATTTTTAATCAAGCTTATATCATATCTATAGCATGAAGCCTGTTTCAGTCTGCATCTTTCTTAGTATATTGGCCTTTCCTTAAGGCAAAGGGTGTGAATGTGCTTTGCAGTAAATTCACTGGTATGCAAGTGAAAAAAAAAAGGCTATAAATCTATAGCTCTCTGGCAGTGAAACTACTAAATTTTACTAAGATGTAAGCAGGATTTCCCGGAGGGAGGTGGTCTCCACAATCCTTTCTTTCACAATAAAGAGACTTCATGCAAATATTAGGGTAAACCACTTCTCTTCCTTAGGTAAAGGATTCCATTTGTTTGCTGGAACTTGCACTATAAGAAAAGACTTGGAGCAACCATGAAGTTCAATTTCATTCCTCATCCTTGCTGAAGCCCTTTCCCATCCTAAGTACTTCCTTGAACCTTTTTAACACATTGTAATGTTGTAATGTGATCTTAATGGGTTATATTTACTGTACGTATTTTGCTTAATAAGTTATATTTTGCCCAATCAGAGGACAGGCAACAGGTAGCTTCTGTAGCTACAAGAACTGGAAAGGAGAAGAAAAGTGTGAGTTATTCATTAACGATTTTGTCATTCCTTTCAGTATCTTCCCATTTTGAGCATTTGTGAAATTCCATTGTAAGTATCTGGGAAAGTTGTCAAGAAAAACTTTCTTTAGTATGACACCTTTTAATAGTGCCTTCACTGTGATATTAAGTATCATTCATCTTGAAACAAGCAAAAAACCTAGTGAATTTCAATAAGGAGGCAGAATGCATAGACCTTTCCAAATTATAGTTATCTCACAGCAGTAATTTATACATTCATTTACTTTTTTTTATAGTATTGACAGTGAGACTCAAGCCTTGTTGGTAATCTGATTATGTTGTATAACTGGTAGCTTTTCCCTAAGATCTGTGTTAAATATACTGAGACGGAGAGAGAGGGAAAGGGGTTGTTGGTTTTGAATTTTTGAAGTATATTTTATATTTCCTGAAATAGTTGAAGTATTATTTTGAATTATTGTGTTATCTCTGTGATAAGAACTTAAATGTGGGTGCAGTCAGTTGAGATATGTCACAACTGAGAATATAAGAAGAAATTTTTGGAAAAAAAAAACACTTTTTAACACTTTATAAGTGTCCTGGTTTTGGCTGGATAGTTAATTTTCTTCCTAGTAGCTGATACAGTGCTGTGTTTTTTGAATTCATTGTGAGAATAATGCTGATAAGACACCAATGTTTTATTGTTGCTGGGTAGTGCTTACTCTAAATCAAGGACATTTCAGCCTCGCATGATCTGTCAGTAAGGAGGGGCACAAGAAGCCAGGAGGAAGCACAGCCAGGGCATCTGACCCAACCTAGCCTAAGGGATATTCCATACCACAGCACCTTATGTTCAGTATATAAACTGCGGGGAGTTATCCAGAAGGGACTAATTGCTGCTGGGGTTGGGCTGGGTATCAGCCAGTGCATGTTGAGCAATTGTATTGTTCACCATGTATATTACTTGGATTGTATTGCTCTCATTTTCTTTATTATTATAATTATTGTTGTTATATTTGACTTTATTTCAATAATTAAACTGTTCTTATCTCAGCCCATGTGTTTCTGATTCTCCTCCTGGTTGGACTGGGAGCAGTGAGAAAGTGACTGAGTGGTACTTAGTTGCTGGCTGGGGTTAAACCACAACAATAAAAAATAAATCCAAACTGAAGTTTGGCACATAATCTGGAAATAAATGTAGAGACTATAAAACAGTAACTCAATAATTTTCTGTTTACAACTCCATTGCTTTAATAGTGAAAAAAATGTTTATATTTGGCTTTTTTACACAAGTTGTATTTAATACCACATATTTAAATACATAGTATTAACATTTGACTAAAGATGAAGAAGTCAGTGAATATTTAATACCTGATTAAGAAACCAGAACAGACAAAAGAAAAAGTCTTTTGACTTTGCAGAATAGTAGTGAATCGTGCGACTAGCAAGTAACTAGCACATACCAAATTCTGACGCATTATATAAAAAAAGGAGTTTAACTGATAAGGGAAAGCTTAGGCAACAGTTTACCAGAGGAATGGACTGGTTTTCATGTAAGAGATTAGGGATTCTTTTGTGTGAAAAAAGATGATTTTAGGGACAGTACACTGGAGATCAATAAACTCATAAATGTTGTCAACAGTTAACACTAATGTATAGTTAAAATAATCAAGCCTGATTCTTACAGTCAGTTGAAATCATTATAAGTGATGATTTCAACTGAAAAACCTCTTGCTATTGTATGCATTTAGTAAAAGTGATCTGTTTTTTGCATGTGGATATCAGTTGCTATTATGAAGCTGATGTAATAATACAATCTTATAAAAATTCTGATGTAATGTTATTACAATGAGAGTTTTAACTTTTTTTTTTATTTATATTGTACCTTCATGTGGATATATTTTCTTAGACTTTTGAGTATGAGATTACTTTTTCTCTATGTTCTACATGTGTCTTTTCTTCTTAACATGTTTAATGTCTGATTCTGCTTGGTTCCTTGATTTATGATACTCTGCCCAAATCTGGTGAAAATTAATATTTTAATCTCACTATCTCTGCCTCACTCATATTCTTGTGCTATAAGAATGATGTCATCTGTGTTCTTCCACATGTTCTGATCATGATTTCTGTCGTTTACTCATCATCTCAATGTCAGTCTTCATTATTTTCTCTTTATCTTTCTAATCTCTCTTAGTCTTTCCTACTTCAATTTTATTTTTTCCAACATTTTCTCTCACTCAATTCTTTAAGATATTAAATAGTTAGTAAGCTAGAACTGCTTCTCAATAAAATATGTAGGGAGTTTATGATAGCTTTTTAAATGATGTAGCCTAACAGTGATGGTCTGGTTCTCAGCCTAAACTTTGAAATGTTTCCATTTCTGTATAAATAAGGACAATGATGCTCAATGAAACTGATTGCGAAAAGGAAACATCATGTCTTTGGTACTAAAATCCTTTTGCTTGATTTGGCCTACATTACTGCAGCAAAGTACTGCCATGGGTTCAGCAGCAGCAGTCATTTTCTCAGTCTTGGTAGCTGGTGTTTTTTGAATTTGGGCCTGGGAACAGTGCTGATAGCACTGTGTTTTCAGTTACTGCTTGGTAAAGTCTGACCAAGGACTTTCTGAGCCTCATGCTCTGCCAGGAAGGAGGAGAAGCTGGGAGGAAGCAGAGACAGGACACCTGACCTAAACTGACCAAAGAGGTATTCCATACCACAGCATGTCATACCCAGGATGGAAAAACAGACGGCAGAGACCCCGAGGGGTGTGGGGGTGCACTAATGGGTTGGGCTGGGTATAGCTGGTGAGTGACTGTATTCTTTCCTTGTATTTCTCTTGTAATTAATATTATTGGTGGTAGCAATAGTGGTTTGTGCTATACCTTAGTTACTGAACTGTTCTTCTCTCAACCTGCTGGACTTGCATTCTTTCGATTCTCCTCCCCATCCCCCTTGCACTGAGGGAAGAAGTACTTATCATGATTTAAGACCCTCACACAGCTCGCTCACTCACTCACCCCTCTTTCTTCCCCCACAGCTCCTGGGGGATGGGAAGGAGGATCGAAAGAATGCAACCCGTACGGGTTGAGATAAGAACAGGTCAGTAACTAATGTATAACACAAACCACTAGTGCTATCACCAATAATAAGTGAAATAAAAGGAAAGAGAATACAACTGCTCACCACCCAATACCAAGCCCAACCCATCAGTGAAACCAACCCGTCTGGGTCCCTGCCCCTCATTTTTACATCCTGGGCATTTCCTGCTATGGCATGGAATACCTCTTTGGCTAGTTTGGGTCAGGTGACCTGTCTCTGCTTCCTTCTGGCTTTCCCTGCTCCCTGGCAGAGCATGAGATGCAGAAAGTCCTTGATCAGACCAAACATTCTATCCAGTAACCAAAAACATCGGTCTTACCAGCCTTGTTTTCACGCTGAAAGTCAAACCCACAGCACTGCACCAGCTACCAAGGAGAAAAATGACTGCTACTGCTGAACGCATAACAGAAGAGTATCTGGAAGTTCAGAAGAGGCTCATTGATTTGATTTTTCCCTGTAATGTTTGCAAGTACACAGAACAATGTTGTAATAATTATACTGTGGATTGAATACATTATGTTTTATCATTTATAATAAGCATTAATATTCATCAGGTTGTCATCAGTCCACCTCTCAAGCATGTCAAGGTCCCTCTGGATAGCATTCCTTCCCTCCAACATATCAATCAAACCACACATGTTGGTGTCATTGGCAAACTTGCTGAGGGCACACTCAATCCCACTGTCTATGTCATAGAATCATGGAATCATAGAATAGTTAGGGTTGGAAAGGACCTTAAGATCATCTAGTTCCAATCCCCCTGCAAGGGGCAGGGACACCTCCCACTAAACCATGTCACCCAAGGCTATGTGCAACCTGGTCTTGAACACTGCCAGCGATGGAGCATTCACAACTTCCCTGGGCAACCCATTCCAGTGCCTCACCACCCTTACAGTAAAGAATTTCTTCCTCACATTCAATATAAACTTCCCTTGTTTCAGTTTGAACCCATCACCCCTTGTCTTCTCAGTGCAGTCCCTCATGAAGAGTCCCTCCCCAGCATCCCTATAGGCCCCCTTCAGAAGCTGGAAGGCTGCTATGAGGTCTCCACACAGCCTTCTCTTCTCCAGCTCTCTCATCCTATCTTCATAGTGGAGGTGCTCCAGTCCCTTGATCATCCTCATGACCCTCCTCTGCTCTTGTTCCAACAGTTCCATGTCCTTTTTATGTTAAGAACACCAGAACTGCACACAATATTCCAAGTGAGATCTCACGAGAGCAGAGTAGAGGGGCAGGATCACCTCCCTCGATCTGCTGGTCATGCTCTTTTTGATGCAGCCCAGGATAAGGTTGGCTTTCTGGTTGCAAGTGCACACTGCCGGCTCATGTTCATTTCCTCATCAGCCAACACTCCCAAATCTTTCTCCTCAGGGCTGCTCTGAATCTCCTCTCTTACCAACCTGTAGCTGTAGGACCTTGTACTTGGCGTGGTTAAACTCCATGAGGTTGTCATCAGCCGACCTCACAAGAGTGTCAAGGTCCTTCTGGATGGCATTCCTTCCCCCCAACATATCAACCAAGCCACACAGCTTGGTGTCATCAGCAAACTTGCTGAAGGCGCACTCAATCCCACTGTCCATGTCATTGACAAAGTTGTTGAACAAGACTGGTCCCAACAACAACCCCTGAGGACACCACTCGTTACTGGTCTCCAGGTGGACAGTGAGCCATTAAGCACAAATCTTTGCATGAGACCATCCAGTCAGTTCTTTATCCACCGAGTGGTCCACCTATCAAATTGATGTCTCTCCAATTTAGAGACTAGGATGTCATGTGAGTCAGCGTCAAATGCTTTGCACAAGTCCAGGTAGATGACATCAACTGCTCTACCCTTGTCCATCAGTTCCATAGCCCCATCATAGGAGGCCGCTTGACCAGTCCTAACACTGGTACATGAGAGCACCACTCGTTACTGATCTCCAGCTGGACAGTGAGCCATTAAGCACAATTCTTTTTGTACAGTCATCCAGCCAGTTCTTTATCCACTAAGTGGTCCACCCATCAAATTGATTTCTCTCTAAATTAGAGACAATGATGTCATGTGAGACAGTGTCAAAGGCTTTGAAGAAAGAAGTCCAGGTAGATGACATCAACTGCTCTACCCCTGTCCATCCTCTCTGTAGCCCCATCATGGAATGCCACCAGATTTTTCTGGCAGGTTTTCCCCTTAGTGAAGCCATGCTGGCTGTCACCAGCACCTTGTTTTTCATGTGCATCAACATGCGTTCCAGGACAATCCCCTTCAAGTTTTTGCCAGGCACAGAGGTGAGGCTGCCTGGTCTGTAGTTCCCCGGCTCATCCATTTTCCCCTTCTTGAAAATGGGGGTTATATTTCCCTTTTTCTAGTTGTTGGAGGCTTCACCTGACTGCCATGATTTTTCAAATATGATGGACAGCAGCTTAGCAACTTCATTTGCCATCTCCTTCATGACCTACAGATGGATTTCATCAGGTCCCATAATGCATTATAAAGCTTTTCTGTGTTTATCTTTTTTCATCTGTATATACATTCTTTTTTGGTTTTCACAGTAAAAAGCTGCAGGCTAGTAGGTTTTGGATCAAAGGATCAGCAGAAATAACAGTTAGGAAAATAAATGAATTTCACAAGGGCAGTTAAAAGAAGAACTTGCATGTGAAGGTTCTTGGGTTTGGCTACCAAAAATCTAGGGATCCTCTAAGAAATTTTGGGATGAAAAGAAGCTAACAGATACTGGGAAAGGGACAAATGAGGTAAAGAAAAAATATCAGACTCCCAATTTTTCAGTGTTTCATTTTATGATGTTTGGTTTTCAGCTGTAGTTGCTGCTTCTCATATGAATGGCAACAGTTGCCTTGAGACAAAGGGAAAAGGGGAATTTTTTGTCAGGTACAGGGATTATTTTTGTAGTGAATACTTGACTTGGTCAGAGATTAAATAACTACATGAAAACTGTGCATAACACAGTGGTGCATGTGCTATACACCTGTGCTATACAGAGGTTCCACTATCCAGATATTAGTCAGATAATACTGCTTCCAATACCATTATAATACAGCTTTCACACCACTAACAGCTCTGAAATAGCATTACGTAGCCAGACATTCTGCAGATATGTAGGTTGCTAGGTTGCATATAGTTACATCACTATAAAGCTATAGTCAAAAAAATTTTTCTTAGGATCTTAGGTACTACATACTGGCCTTATTCATCCACCCTTGGGGGAGCAAAATTATGTTCCAAGAAAATGTGTGCATAACCTAGAACAGGGAAAAAAAAAAAAAGAAAACTATAAAGATTTCCTTTTTGTGTATATGCAAATGGACTTAGATGGCATTAAGTAATGCTTTTGAAACATTAAAGACATGAAGTCTGATTTTTAGCAATATAGTACAAAAATGGAGCACTGAAAACCATTGACTCTTTACATGGCAAAACTGAATACATTCACAAAAGTTATTTAAGCAAGGAAGTACAGGCTGGTTTTAAGTTATAATAGGCCAAAGACAGATTTCCATGTAAAAACTGTCAGCTAGTTGACTCCTTCATAATGCTTTGTCAACAACATAAATCTACAAAATAATGCCAATTGTGCCATTTCTTTCTCAAATTATTGTTTAAAAGGATAAACCTTTCATGATTTGGCATATCAATGTGTCTTTTGAAATTGCTATGAGCAATGTCATTTGATCATTCATAACGCTTTTCCTGAGCAGTTGTCTATTCTAAGAATCATGTTAATAGGTTCCACTGATTAGTAAAAGATGCCTTTCAGAACAGGTTCTATTTTTGTTTACTTCTAGACGTATGTTTATCTCATAAAATAGAGAAACACAGACATAAAGATTGCAGACACAAATTTATATGAGTGCATAAAGGAGTACCTTTAACCCAAAGCCAGTCAGGGAAAATGAGCTGCTTGACATCTAGTTGACCAAATAGTGCAGACAAGGTAATATTTGTTCAAATGCAAATTGCACTTGCCCCTTTAAAGTTTGATTAATCAATGTGATCATAATAATGTATTCTTGATATCCAAATTCCTTGCTGAATAACTATTCATACAGAATAGTGCCAATATTCAGTGGCAGTATGGAATTGTACAGAGAGCTAGAGGCTTTCTAGGGGAGAATGAAGATAAGAGGAAAAAGTAGCTGTTCTAGTGAAGAGACAGTGATGGGAAAACTAAAGGTTTCTTTAAAAAAATCCCATAAGGTATAAAATGAATTAAGAAAATAGCAGAATATTCAAAGATGGAGCTGAAAGAGTTGAAAAACATATTGCAGAGCAAAAAAATCCCTTAATCTTCAGTTACTTCCCTAGATCTCTGAATCTGTGTTTATTCTCTGAAGATCTCTATTCCTAGAAGATAATATTGCAGTAAACTGCATTTGTGTAAAGTAAAACATAGCAGTCGATTTTTCTTTGCTTGTATATTTAATGGGAAATTCATATCTAGTGTCTTGGCTACTGTTGTTCCATTTTCTTTCACTATTTGTGCTTCAATTTTTTTCAAGAAATAAAAAAACCCAACCAACCACCTTGATTCTTTATAAATACTTCCTTCAAATAAGATAGCACATACATTTCACTGATAAATGTATTTCTCTGTTTCTTCATTTATTCGAGTTTCTTAAGCATATTTTCTTTGACACTGTGCATACCTTGTCCATAAATTTCAAATTGTTCCTGTATTTGTTATGCATATGCCCCTATTACTTTCACATGAGAATACAAAGGAGTGGAGCAGACACTACCCTTTCCCTGCTATAGCTGTTCCAGAAAAATAGATTTGGCAACTTTTTCATTGTTTCCCCAAAGCCAATTTGCTATTGTAAACTTACCTCAATTCAATTTGCTACTGTAATGCTTTTATTGGTTTTTGTGTCCATGACATTTATAACTCAGTCATTCAGCAGGTTGGCAGATCCCATGACAATATCACATCAAAGTCACTTTTAATTAGTTCATTAATTAAAGAATCAATCCTTATCTGATTTCTTTTCAACAACTGTGACAGTATCTGCTTCTAGATAATCTTGATTATTTAAAACAACAGAAAGAAAAGATAATGGCTAGCTGAGCAGAATTACATTGCTTAAGGCTTGCAGCTGATTTTGCAGCTAATAATGGGAATGTGTTGTGATTACTTCTGATATGATGTTCAGATTGCATTTCCTTGATAAGGAAAAAAAAAAAAAAAATGACATCAGATATTTGACAATATAAGCTGTTATTCATTATCCAGGTGATGGCAATGGTTCTTTTAAATTAAGTATTCATATGCATTGGGATTTATATAACTTGATCTTTGATTATATATGGACAAATTAATCATGCTGAAGGCTCAAGACTGTCCTGCAGGAAGAGATTCCAAGATAGCTATAAAAAATATGGTTTTGAATTAGCAAAATAAAATATTCAAATCCCCAAGCCTATATGCCTTTTAATAGTGTTAAAGATTCTGATTAGCATTATATTTTCCTTTGAAAATTAGTAGTTTTCTTTGTTTCAAAAAAGCCTATTCTCCTTTCCTTCCCTTTCTGGTATATTTTCCAATTAAAGAGTTTGGATAATTAATTATTAAAGAACAAAAATATATTCTTCAGACATGTATGGAATTACAAGCTTTCCAGAATAATATACATGCAGACCTGACTTATGCTCATGACAAATTAGTGTAATTTTGAAATAGCTTAATAAGAATAAATTATATTAAAAAACAAGAGAATTTTTAATAGTGTTACCACCTTCCCTACTACCTAGCAACCCCAAAACAAAGCAAAAGTAATGAATAATTTTACTGGGAGAGTTTTCTGTTTATCCAGCATCAGTTTTTGAACTGCACAAGCATTACCTTTTAGCTGTTTTGAATAATTACATGGTGTCTGCTTGCACTGTCTCAGATGCAGAGAACATTATACCCTGTTTGCTCTTTTTAAAGAAAAGTCCTGGAAACCAAACTATCTCATCTGAATCTCCTATGACTATACAAACTGACAACACTTAAAAAAAAAAAAAAAAAAGGCAATAAATCCAGGAAACCAGAAAGTTATATATTAAAGAATACTTCAAGTCCAGCTCTAAGGTGAAGAAATTTTGAGTCAAAATTTATCACCATCTATATACTAGTTTTTGCTTTATAAAACATTCATGCTATACCATTCCTTTTTTTCTTTTCTTCACACAAAACTCCATATTACCAACACAAACATTTTTATAATGTTCTTCCTCTGGCTAAACAAGATCATGAATTTCCCTTGGCACAGCATGCAGCTAGCACAGAGGTTTCAGTTATTAAAGAAAACAGATCCTGTACACTACTGAAATGTTTGTAAGTCTAACAACATCTGAAGACCCATTTTGCTTAATCAGACTCACAAGGCCAAGGGTATGATTTCTTTTTTATTAGTCTACATTTCATGTTCTTCTTAGCTCTATTTGTCCATGCTAAATTCTAAAACTAACTTCAGTTCCGGGAATAGATTCATAATTCCATAGTTTGTGCTATATGAAAATAATGACGTAAGTGCAGTGCTTTGGCTAATATTGCCATATTTTGCTGCCTGAATTGTCTCACCTCCATTTAATATTGACTCCAAGTTGACCATTTTATGTTCAGGATCAAAGATTTTTCTTTCTTTTGAAATAATGATAATAAAATAAGAATAATGCAAACAAAAAAAAAAATACCTTTTTTGTAGCGTAACTGGCCATAGCAAGCCATCCTGCTTTTACTGAGGGTGGAACATAATGTTACCAAGAGACAGTCTTACAGTATCTTGCATATCTTACAGTGACTGGCAGTGTTGAGCAAAGTTTTCTGCATTTAGAGTTGCTGTCATGTAAAATTAAAATGACCTGACATTTAATTAAACCTTGTAAGCAATATTCATCTGCCTTTTAACAGGAGGAGTACTTTTAACTCACTATTCTGAGAGAAATTTCTTAGGTCTTTTACCTTTTCACATTACTTAGAATTTGGGTTTTATAATGATTTTTTTTTTAATCTTTTTTCCCCCAGATTGTTATATATGGTTTTGTTTTGTTTGCTTTTTCCCTCAGTAAGAGAATGTTTAAGCTTTGCAAGAATAAAAAAATTAAGTACACTTGCTTTGAAATTGTTTGAAATTATCTGTTTCTTTGGAGACTAAGATAGAAAGCTCTGTGCTTGTAGCAGTGTCTGAGGATGTCAAAAATTAGAGCTGAAGCTACAAACAGCCTTAAAAATCATAAATCATTTTCAGGTTCTTTGTGACAATAACCAGAGGGAGGACTGCCATACCAACTTAGTCATAAGTCCTTGTAGTAGCCATGTGGCACATAAAGGAACATAAGGTTGAAAATGTGTTAAATACTACTAGAAATACAGTGAAGACTGCTTTTTCTGACTGCGTACACCTTCACTGTTGGGTATTACTTTTCTGAAGGGCACAGTTTGACTCAACATTGGGGGGACAACACATGATTTTTTCCTTTTCCTTCCTTATTTGAAAACAAAGGATTACTTTTGAATTTCAAATTTGAGCTTTCTGTATTTGCTACGTTTTGGGATGCTAATCTGAGTTTTCATGTTAGATAAGGGAGCTCAGTACCCATCTTGACCACTGCAGATATGTCTGCGTTTCATGTCCTTGGAAACTCCTAGCCAGCCACTCTTTTTAATACTAGTCATTGCTTATCTGTTAAGACAGCTAATACTCCTTAGTTCATGCTGGTAATGTACTGTTAGGGAGGACCATCTTTATCACATAATTCTGTTCATTCTGTTTGAACTAGATTTCCTCTCCCATATCCGATGTGATTGTATGTTGCCATGTTGAAGGTGTGGTATATGCAGTATATGATTATATTCTTCTACATACTCCTGGTATTGTGTTTAACCTCTTAACTTGTTTGGTTTTCTTTCTTACATGTAATTTCCTAAATCTGTAGCTTGGATTTTTGCTTATGACATAAAGAAACTTCTACTCTAGTATGTGATTTTTAGATTTCTTTACAACATAATTAGTTTTATCACAACACATTTTTTGAAGTCTCTCAAAGATAAGAACAAAGGAAGTTTTGTGAAGTTTTGCTTTAGATATCTGAGATGAGAGAATCTTGTGGTATTTAAATGTTATTTACTGCACTGTTGCTTAATTTTGATTTTAAACCATTGCTTCTTAGTTGGTGTTGTCTGTAGCATTTTATGCATCCCTTCATGTGCACACAACTCTGTAAAGATACTAATTAGTTGAAGCATATGTCTAGCCATAAATCTCTTGCCATGTTTGGGTTGGGCAGTAAGCCAATGGAAAACCTACTGCCTCAGGTGACTACTAGTTAGAGTATTTAATCTGTTGACTCACGTAATTATACAGCTGTGAAAAGGCTCAATTGTCTCACACTTCCATGGGGTTGATGACCTGATTGTCATTTTGAGCAGTTCTAGGACATTTCAATATTTTCGCGAGAGATAGCCAGCTGTAGCAACTCCTACCTCAGAGTATCAAAATTTTAGCAGTACACTGTTTAAATAAGGAAGGAGGAAATACAGTTTTCATTACAGAGACGATTAAAAAGTCCTACTATACAACTAGGATTGTATATGTGCAATGTGGTATAAATCCAGAATATGAAAGAGAAATGAGTGCTAATATAATTGTTTGAAGTTTTGAGATCTCCTCAAGCATGCTGGCACACGTAGCTCAATCATGCATTATCTGCAGAGCAATTACCATGTCAGAGTCATTAAAAGAAACCTTCAAATTAAGGTTTCGGCTTCTTTCAACAGAAGAATGAAATCTTTCAACATTTGCAAAAGTGATAGTTGCCTTCACATGCATTTAAAAGGGATCTTATATTTGGAGAAAGGAAAAGGTTATAAAATGTATGGATTTAAAAGAAATTAAGACATACTACAATTGTTGAATCAATAAAAAAGTAAGTGAAGGAACAGTTGAAGACAAGTACTATTGAACATTAGGTACTAAGGATGCAAGATATTTTTTGAAGGTATGACTGCTGAGGTCCCAAAAAAATAGAGTGGAGAGAGGTTTAGGAAAGTTTTTTTGAAAAGAGAATATGAATGAGAGTTCACACTGATTTAAATGGTATGGATGACAAATGTAGGTGCATCTGATCTCTACTTTTTTTCCTCTTAAAACTTCACCTCTCGAGGAAGACTAACAACTTCTCACCAGTAACAGCAGTTGCTTTTTACAAACTGCATTTTGATTTTCTGTCCTTTCCCCCTCTTCTTTCTTTTTCTTTTAGCTTTCTGTCCTTAGGCATGACAATGTTGCTGAACAAGAAAAAAATTATTTTAATATCTGACAGTTTTATTTTAGGCAAATACAGCAGAATTCGAATAGAAGCAAACCAATTGTATTATCTATTACAAAAAGATTTTTTTTTAAATATCTAATCTCCTTATGAAAATTAGTATGTTCTTGAATCTTCAATTTTAGTATGCTTGTTAAGTCTGCTATTATGGGACTATATCCATGAAAATGTCACTTAAAAATTGTCAAGGGCTGAAATATATCTACTACATTAAATAGCCTGCATCATCTTGAAATCATTGTAGAACAACCTAATGCCCTTATTTTAGCTGAACTAGTTTCAAACCTGATTGTAACTTTAACAGAAGAGTAACCAGTTTACAGAGGCTATAAAATATACTACCTGAAAGGGAGTCATATAAATAATCTTACACAGCTTTTTCCTTTTGTCAACTCTCCTGGTATCTCCATCCTACACAGTTTTCTAATCACCAGTCAGAAAAAACCTGACATTTTTTTCATGGGTTTGATTAAGAGGTTTGTATGGAATTCAGACCCGTAGTGCTTCAGAATATCTGATACGGTATGTCTTTCAATCATCAACATTATTCTTACACTAAGTTCAAAAAAAGCACATCAGTGTACCAGCCATTAAGAAGAAAATCAACTTTATCTCAGCCAAAACCAGGACAATACCTACCCCTTGATCTATATCATTTACGTCTCTTTTGATATATATACACAGATATCATTCCCTTAGTCAGTGGGACATCCCTATAAAAGTCTGTTGAGTTCCTTCAATGAATTACTTTGGGCTCTGTCTTTCATAACAGTCTTTCATTGCAGGAAAGTTGTGTATGGTACTGGATTGTTGCATACTGCTGTCAGTTGTGATTCCATTACTGCTGTACTTGTCCAGATTCATCAAAATTCATTCTTCATTAATTTGGGTGATTTTTTTTTTTTTAACTGTAATACCCTTGATGTGGTATACAATCACCACAGAAGTCACATTATGCAGTGTTATATAGCAATTAACATCATACATTGTAATTCACTGTTTCTTTTCACCAAAATTCAAATCTCCTTGAGCTACACAGCAGACTCCCCCATCCTCCCACATTAACTACAAAATGCATCCAGGTACTTGAGCAAAAGCAGTTCCATGAATGGGTTTGCCTTTTCCTAAGACAGTAATAACCCAGACTGCTTTCCCAAGTACATTTGTTATGTGCACTGCAGGAACGTTTTCCCCATCTACAATATCTGCAAGTTCTGATAGGGCTGGACAAGCCTGGTTGGCAGATCATCTAGTGTTGACTAACCATGTGTTTTTTGCTAAATGTGTATCCCAATGCTTGAATGTCCTACCACCTATTGTTGTCAGTGTCTTTAACAGTCTTTAACAGTCCATTGTACTGTTTGATTTTCCTGGAGGGGGGGTCACGTGAGTGGATGTGATATATTTAGCTTATTCTTACAGCACCTGCCAAAATATATACATTTGAAAGCATTCAAATAGAGACAAGTATGTATCTATGTAATTGCCTGCCAGGCTGAGTAATTTGTTTAACGGCCAGGACTAGAAGATTCTCAATTAATTGTTTTGAAGATTAGCAGAATCTGTTTTCTGTAACAGAATGCATGTTTGGAGCCAGACACCATCTCAAAACCAATTTTAATTTGTAGCATCTATAAAACATAGTAGCAATTGTTCATACCTTAATTCAAGTTCTTCAATTATATCTGACTTGATCAAATATCTCCAGATGAAAAGAATAAAAGTTTGTCTGTCAGATTAAAAAAAAAAAAAAAGAACAACAAAAAGAAAACACAACCAAGAAAAGTAACCAAAGCCACAACAAAAATAGAAAAAATACTGTGTTCTTTTCATATCTTTCATTACTCACACTGCTGATTCCTTTGACTTCTGTAGCAGAAGGAGAGTGAACTCCTGGGGGGCCAATTCTGATTCTGATGCAGGATCAAGCTTCACCTCAGAGCAGGTGGCAAAGGAGGACTTTGCTAGATCAGCTGCAGATATATGAGACAAAGCTGGCTCATGTAAGAGAGGGAAAGCAAGAACTCTCTTCTTGGATGTTCTGGTGGGGTTGGTAGGACAGGCTGTCCCTGCTGGCATACATTTTCACTGCAGAAACCACAGGGTTTATTCATTATCAAGAAGGAGGAAAAAGATCAAGGAAGATGGATTTTTTTTTTTTTATGTCTGACCCTCTAATAAAATGAAGCAGCAGTGATGAGAAAACATTTTTTTTGCTTTTAGTAGATAATTTGTGATGTGTATCACTAAAACTTGACTTACCGTGCTATGAAAGCAAGGCCTATAAACGTGCACTTTGAAAATAACATATTTGTCTAGGGAATTGCAGCTAATTTCAAAATGTTGTTTGCAGTATTTCTCAGATGTATTCTGGGGGAAAGAGAACATTATATTTGTTTGTGCTTAAAATCTTGTTCTGCTATATAGAAGGTTGCTGTCCCAGGAATAGAGTGATGCAATTATCAATGTGTGGCAAACCAACAACACTCAGGGATTTTACATTGGCATGTAATCTTGGCTATGCAAATTTTTTTTCCATAATGAGCATCAAAAGGTCTATATTTATTTGAGTATGGATTGATGAGAAAAAGTTCGATTTTAGCAGGAACTTCAGAAAAGGCATGAAATGTTTTTTAAGCAGAAATAATTTTACATGCAAGTGTTTGTGATGAGAGGAGTTAGAATTAGGTGAAAGAGATGGGAGACTGGAATGAATGAGAAGTATTAAAGACAATTGTAAAAGGATGGGTTTCTTGAAACAACAAAGGTCTGGGGACACCTGTCTGGACGAAAGGAGTCCTAGAGAACATAGGAACAATGATAGGAAAACACTGGAGAGAGAGAGATTTGGAGGATCAGCAATAAGGGTCTGTCAGTCAAGTTCTTCTGCTTATGCTCTTTATGGATCATGAGTAATGGAGTTTTTTGGCCTGCTAGGGAAGGGAAAGACTGATGCTTGTGCTTTCAGCCAGTATTCCATCATTATGGGGTGCAAAGATTGGAGGTCATCATCTTTGTTATGTCAGGATGTTTTGGCTGTATAAGCTCATTTTTCTGGCCCTCATGATCCACCATTTAGGAACACTTTTCTGTCTTAAGTTAACAATAATCATGCTAGGAAGAAGTTTCTGAATACTGACAAGATGTTAGCTTTGTATTATGTGGACTAAGTAGACAGATGCAGATCCCTTTCCCTTGCAACAAGCATTTTGTAATATGGACAAATACAAGCAGAAAAGGGAAAAACTCTATTGATCATGCAATCATTAGTGACCATAATAACTTCCTTGTGTAAGGCAGTTAATGGGTTGAATAGTGAAATGGTAAAAATTTACTAAAATTAAGACCTAGAGAAATTGTAAGTTCTAGTATCTTTACTGAGAAAAGAAAAAAAAAAAAAAAGATTATATATACAGAAAAATATCAGGGTTCCTATAAGAAATGGAAGGAAATAAAGACAGGAATATTCAGATGGCAAATAGTTGAAAAGATCAGGTTGGATGCATATGAAACAACACAGGGTCAGACTGCAAGAGAACATCTGAGGAAACAGAGAGGAAGGAACTGAAATCTGTAACAATCGAATTAATAAGAAACAAAAATTTATTTAAGGGAAAATGAAGGAAACACCACAGAGTTTTTATGGTGGCAGCATAAAGAATGATGAATGCAAATATATTGTCATTGGAAAATTACTGGAGTAATGAAAAAGCAGAAAATCAAAATATGTGTTGGACAATACAGCAATATTCTTTTCAGTTAGCAGACTGGAAATCTGGTTCAGCTGTTAACTGTTGAATTTGCCTTAACATTTCCTTAAAAGGCAAAATGAGAAGCAGAATATCCACTTACAGAAGGGATTCACATGAAGCTGACTTGTGGATTACTTTCCTCATTCATGTGTGGAAAAACACGATCAGTGGTGCTCCCTTCATTAGGAGAACAGTATTGAATTAGAGCATTCTGAGCAGGCAGAATATGCTAGCAGAAGGCCAGAAGAGGAGGTAGTGGTACCCACTATTGCACTAGCTGTTGGAACTGGAGTCTTTCTGCAAAGAGCAAGAGTGGAAGCAATAAGGTTACAGTCTGTTGCACTCTCTTCCATACCCCACACCATTCCCCAGCTGGTTCTGTTGATTGCTTTCTAATCTGTGGTTCAAATACCCTTAAATTAGCACATTTCAAAGCAAACCACCAAAACTAAATGTCTTATGTTAGTTTTGCAGTTGTTGTGTATTCTGATAACATTTGGAGTCAAAACCCTGCATCCAAAAACTTTGGCTATCTGGTATTCAGACTTAAAATTGTGACCCACAACTTCATCAGTGATACGGTAAATAATAATTTTAAAAATGGAAACATAAGTTGTATGCTATTTAAAGCAATCTCTTTCAGATTATGTATCAGTAAACTAAAACAATATCAATGTATCCTTACTTTGAATACAGAATTTTAATGCAAAGGCTCGATGGTTTATTGGGGTATTCTAAGTATAAAGGCATGAA
Organism: Forpus xanthops; assembly: GCA_032466535.1. NCBI lineage: Eukaryota > Metazoa > Chordata > Aves > Psittaciformes > Psittacidae > Forpus > Forpus xanthops. Next base: position 7,915 of record JASSUY010019080.1, on the reverse strand, counting down.
ACAAAACAGGTGTGTTTTTCCAGATTTCTTTAGTCTCCCAATGCTTTACAGTGTCATATTTTATCTTACTGTTAATTATTAAGAAATGCAGCTTAGTTTTAACAATAGGAAGTTTCTTTGGGAGCCTTCTGAGCTTAAAAACACTGAACTAAGAAGTGCCTTGCTATTTCTGTATTTTGCACAGTGGTTTATTTCTGTATCTGGAAGACTTTCATCTTTGAATGGTATTGAAAGGTGATACATATGCCAAAGACCATGTATTCATATTCTCAGTAGTTAATGAGAGTCATTATGTGACAGTATGCCATAATGTCACACTTCAAAATTTTTGAACATTTTTGTGCTGCATCAACTTCTAATTCCTAGGCAAACAGCTGCATTCTGAATTATTTAGAACATTTGTTCTTTTGCTAATTGACAGTTAATTCATGCTTTGAAAGACAGTCAGCTAAACAACATATGAACGGATTCAGGCCTTGCTTTTCATGAAGAAAAGAGACAATTAATGAGCTACTTCCACCAGGACAGCTACTCTCCTACGGCGCCAGAGGCAGGCTGAAGAAGTTGCTGCATTAACGCAGAAAACATTAACAATAGTCCTCCAGACTTGAACAACCTTTCAAGTGTATGAGACCCTGGGATGCAAGAATGGTTATTACCTTATAGCATCCTAAGGAACAAAAAAAAAGGTTTTGAAGTGAGATGTTAACAAAAAAAGAGTTAAAAACAACACAGGATATAGAAGATCTGGTTGATTTTTATTCTGAGTATTCTTCAGGAGCACCAAATAGCATGGAATGCTTGTTATGAATTTACACAAAAGCAAATTACAAAGAAGTACAGTAGAATGTTACTTAAATGTTTAGAAACAAAGTCCACGTATTTTAAAACTGCAAATACAATTTTCATGCAAGGGTTTTCAATTTATTATTTAAAGGACTTACTGAAGTATTCAGAGGGCAGCACACCTATTTGTGAAATGCCTTGATTTACCCAACCTTGTTTTATTTCTTTCTCTTCAAATTTCAGATGTACTGAAGATGTATTGATCATCCAGAGGCTTTGGAACAAAGAGCACATGAGAACGGCAACTTGCAGATTCACAACTTTATTTTGGGCTGGTGAATAAAGTAACTAATTTTGTACTTTTAATGTATTATTTTTTTGTCTATATATTTTTGAATAAGGTTTTTGAACTTAAATATCTTGCCCAGCCTAGAGCAGTACTTTCCTTCTGACAGAATTATAATGGTTGTCTTCCATACTTCAATAGAGGTTCTAAATACAGAGGTCATTTGGCTTTAAGACTTTATTCTCTTGAGATATTACAGTGCTTGTTTCCTCAGCCACTCATTAAGACACACAAGATAACAAGGTTTATTTGAACTGAAATAGAAAAGGTAGAATCGGACTTATGTGGAACTTGTATATCAAAGAGAAAATACAGTGCTTAAACATGTTAGTGCGTGCTTTACCCCATGGAATATAGAGAAGCTGCAGTAGTTCTGCAGCATTTTTGCAGCCTTCAAGATTTGCTGCGTATGGTAGTGTCATTGTTTTCCTCTAGGTGGCAGGTTTTGGCAGGCTTTGTTGTAGATGTTTAAGTAAATAGATAAGTATCTTTCAGAATAAATTCTCCAGTTTAAACACTGGCTTCATCCTACTACCTTCTTTCACTACCAAGATATGTGTGTGTACATAAAAAGCTTTTGCAGTAAGAAACTGGTATTCTGATTCCACCAGTTCCCCTTACTTTTTTGGACCCCAATCTCCATATTTAGTCAGTAAATGAGGGAGGAATTAAACCTCTTGTAGGCAAAGATCTTAAAATCCTCTTATAAAATGTTATTGTACAAAATAGATCAGGAACATCTAGTTTTATTTTAAAATGAATATATAACTTATAGTAATAGGAAAAGTCAGGGGAAATCCTAGATTTCTATCACATTCTGAAGCTTTTTAGCTGTTTGTTGACTTCTGATAGTTAAGCCACATATCACAATCTTCAAATGAAGGAACTTTTTTCAATTGTATCCCAAAGGATGATGGGGTGAAGCAACTGTTTTGGAGACTTTAATTCTTGCTTATAAATTGACATATCTTTCACATATAAAATTCTAAATTTGAGGGCTTTGTGTAGTCTAAATGCATATTTGCATATAAGTGAGAGGGGGTGTATGGGGGGGAGAGAAATGCTTAATTTCTTAAGCAATGTTTGAGTTGTTTTTAAGAAAATAAAAATGTTAAGTATTTATTCCTTCACTTGCCACATTTGTTGTGCATAACTGAGATTGAATTAATATGGGTCTGTTTTTGTGTGAATTAAAAACAATATGCAAGGAAAAGCTTAGGATACAGGATAACTGCATTTTTTTTTTTTCCAAAGAAGATTAAAATAAAGCCTGAAATTCAAATTTATCTTTTCATGAAACTTCTGTGACATTGCTTGTTAACCCACTCTTTATACATTATTTCTGAATGTGAAATGACACCGATAAGTAATGTATTGCCAGCATTTCAAAATCAGTATTTGGCAATATTCATTCCACACACAACAATGAAAAATCAATCATAAAGTTTTGAATGCTTTATAAATCGTAGAGTTTTCAATACTTTCAATTAGATGTAATATTCATATCAGCTTTTCAAACAAGGCAACCAGGGAACATATTTTCTGAAATCTCTTCAGCTGCAGAAATGCATTGTGACTGAAATGTTGCTAGAATGGATATTGATTGCTGCACTTGCCAACATTTCATGCAGTAATATCCCATACAAACCGTTTTGTACCTTTATGTCCAGTATAACTTTCCATTCAATAACCAAACCCACAGTTCCTGCAATTGCTGAACTCTGGATTTTGTGATGGTAGAGAAAGGTACTGATGCAAACAGGATCCTGAAGAATAACTGTCAGGATTCTGAAGATTATACTTTGAAGCATAAATAGGCTTTTGTACTGTGAGATTGTATTCAAGAATTGGAGACACCCCTTTAGATGGCAGGGAAATGAAGAAACAGTAAAATGTTCAGACAAAATACTTAATGGTTTTCAGGGAACACAGTATGTCCACAATATCACTGTATGCATTCAGTAATCAGTTTGTATGTTGCCTCTACATGTGAAATTGTCGTTTCTCTATATTAATTTTTAGTAAAATGTTCTCTTTTTTTAGTTTTTGCTCTGAACTAAGTTTCCATAAATTCCCAAAGGCAGGGTGCCAACAATGGTGTGGAAATTGACAGATGTGTGGCTAAGAGTACTTTGTTTGCTCCCTCTAAAGATGTCACGAAAATTAACAAGTTATAAAGCCAATACTAAGTACTTGTGGTTTCTCAATTTCAGCAGCAAAATTTATTCTCAGATAGGATTTCTAGGTGTGATGGTAACGCCCAAATGGGAGAATGGGAGGAAAAATGGGAAACAATACAATATCTGTAATTTTGTTGACTGAAAGTTACCTCTTCAACTCTGCTTTTATGTGCTGTCCCATAGCACAACATAAGTTTAAGTAGTTTGCCTTATACAACTTAAGAAAATGGAGAAAGAGAGGAGTTATGTTTCTTGTTTATTGGTGCTAAACGTGCAGCCTCCTTCTTCAAACAAGAGCATCTTTGATCTCTCTTTCCTGTCAGAACTATTTCCTGACCCTGTGCGTAAAGCAGGGGTTTTTTTAGGTGTATGCCAAGAAACGCTCCAATATGCAACAAGATAGGCCTGTTATGTTTGTGTACTTTGATTGTGTACAGGGTTTATTTTTAGTTTAAAATATTATTTAGCTTCTTTTAGGATATACTGGTTTACTGAAGTCCGATTTGCAAAAGGATATATATAAAAAAAATCTAAAAAATATTTTAAAAATTAACATTTTATTCACTGTCCTGTGTCTAGGGCAGTATTTGTGAGTATATGAGGCATGAAGTAATTTGCAGGTTTTAACAGCTTCTTCTTTGTAAGTGTTTACTTCTGTGCCACCAAGCAGCAATACTTTTGCCTGCATTCATGATGACAGTACTTTAGTGCCTCACAAAAGTTTTACCTATTGTTATCATTGTGTTACCTGTTGTGCCTATCATAAATGTATAAACCCTACTCCAGGAGATCCCTCATATTGACAACTTCTTAGCTCAACTTGTTCATCATATCACCTACCCCCCCCCCCCCCAAAAAAAAAAAAGCTTCTAGAGACATCACCCGCATATGCTGCCTGTTTCAGCTCTCCTAATGATATTTGAGAAACTGCTGCCCACTTTGAGGGAAAGCGATTGTTCCCCAGTGTGGCAGCTACAGCTGCCCTGACAACAGCAAACAAGTGTTTCCAGATGCAGACAAAAGCCCACAAAGAGCTCCTGTTCCACCCACATGGTGGTGATTGGCAGGTAGAGGGGTGAGGAAGTTGGGTCCTGAGCCCATGGGTGGCTGCATGACCATATCTCATAACAGCTCAGATTCGACCAGGGTATAAAAGGAGATCTGTCTCAGAGCCATTTGGAGTTCATTCTCCTCAGAGCAGTGGGCCTGCAGTCAGGAGCTCTTCCCTTGGGTCAGTACACTGTCCAAGGCAACTCCTCAAGGTGGAGAGTCCTGCCTTTTAGTGAGTGATTGCGTATCTCAGATCATTGCCCATAAAATTTAAGCACCAGCAGTGCAGTGAGGAATCCACGTGACATACAAAATCTGTTTAGTTAATATTGGTGAAGTTTTAATTGAATTGGAACAATAAACTTTATTTACCCTCAACTTACTGATTTTGCAACACTCAGCAAGCAGAATTTTATTCAATTATTTTAAGGAGTTATGTCTCATGGTAACAAAATTTAAAAAGAAAAAGTGAAGTAAAGCTACTTATTCTATTGTAAATACTGAGTCAGTATATGAAACATATTAGAATTGTATACTTCTGTTTTTCAAGAAATGATCTAAAGGGTTTTGCATTGTCTACACATAGAAAAATTAGTTCCAGAAAACTGCATGTGTAAAAATTGCATGAGCAGGTTCATTGGAGTTATTGCACTTCACTAAAGTCAGTTGCTTAATAATAAGAAAATCAATATGGAAATTAATGCTAAATAGTTAATGTGTGATATTATTATGATTTGCAGTTTCTGGATCCACTTCAGTTCCACTACCTGTTTCTCAGTGTTTTCAGGAACTTGGCCACTGGAGAAGGAGAAACAAGAGTTATGGCACAGGAAGGCGGTGAGATAAAAAAACATTCTGGAAGACAGTGAGCATGAAATTGAGAAAGGCCTGTTGTGTTGAAGCTCTGCAAGAGATTATAAATTTGCCCAACATCACATGGATGGGTACTCAAAGCTTTGTAGAAAAAACATTGTTATTGCAAAAATGTTCCTGCTCCCCAAAACCTGCACAAATAGAAGATAAATAAATGGGATTTTCTGTTGGTTTTTTTTGTTAGCAATAGTAATATGCTGGTGGTATGATTTATTACTTTTTGTAATTTATTTTTTAACAGATCAAAATTATGCCTTTGAGGATAATTACTGATCCTGTTACCTATGTCTCTTAAAAGCCTTTTTGCAACAGGAAAAAGAGTCTGATCAGTCAGTTCTTCCATAGGTGCTAGTAAATAAATTGAAAACAAGATTTAGGTAGACATAAGAAAAGAGAGTCTGCCATTGCATTATTTCTGCTGTGTTTTGGAGCCCTTATTTTTTACCTGTTACTGGATTAACATGATCTCTGCCAAGTAGTCAAGGTATGCAATGATTATCCATCTTTCTTTGGCGTATATGGGAAGGTTAGCTAGTTGAATTAGGCATTAGGTTTAAGCTTAAAGGCAATGTAGTTGTAGAGGATTATCTAAGAGCAAAATGTTGCCTAGAATTTGATGAATATATTTCTCATCAGCAGCCTTATATAGAGTTGTATGTGAGGTGCAGTTTAGCTGCTGGCATCATAGGTTGAGCAGAAATACACAGTAGCTACAAAGAGCCTGTGAAGTCCAATTGAACTGTTTGTAGTTCTAGAGTTTAGACAGATAGGATGTAATTACAGGTATTGGGATTTTGCCATTCCATTCTAACATCTCTGATTTTTTAGTAGGTTGTAAAGGGATCTTTAATGAGCATGAGTTATTTGAGACTAAAATTTATTGTCTCATCCCAAAGTTAGTATTTTGACATTGTTAGAAAGAATCTGCATATTATTATCTGCTACCAAAAATATTAATAATATATTCCCTGGGAGAAGAACTGCTGTTAGCAGTGCTGAGATGTCCTTCTAGTTAGTATCTTTAAAGGCTGAAAAAGGGCATAGTCAATGGACTGTAACTTTTTCCTTGTTTTATAAATCTACATGTGCTCATCATATTTGGCAGAATAATCAAACTAATAAAGTTTTCAGCTCTGAAGATGATTCTAGTTCATTGCACCGGAATGACTGAATCTATAAGCTACCCACTAAAACTAAATCATTAAGTAGCAACTAAATGAAATATGTTTATAAAGCTATTTTCAGGTATTATCTAATGGATGCATATCATCGTAGCACATAATTTTATTTTCTCAGCAAATTGTTTTTAGGACATATGTGCAGCAGAGTACTTACAACATTTAATGCAATTCAGTGTAATAAAGGAATTTGCATTTGAAGCACAGTCACAAATGTTATGGGACAAGCAGCATTCTATTAGAAGACATTTCAAATGTTTCTGAACAGCAGCTGAGGAGGATATTTCTTGATGTGACTCTATTACTGCAGCACATTTTCTCTTCATCTGTAGCTACTTTTTAAAAATAGAAAAAGGCAAAACGGAAACTTCACTTACTGGAGAATACAAAGGACCTCGATTCATCTTTTGAGAGAAGTAATGAGCAGAAGGCTGCAGTTAGTCATCCACTGAAGTTTTTCAGTGGAGAGACTGATAATTTGATTGCTTATTTTGAATTAGAAGTTCTCCCTGTCCCCAGAATGTTTTTCTCTTTATTGGCAGCTCTGATCTGTAGTTCATATCATGAAAAAATGGTAATGAATAATGGCTCATAAGATTTTCTCTGTCAGACTCACTCTTTTCCCATACTCCTCCTGTTGTTTCTTTCAGAACTTTATTGGAAAAGGGCCCAATACTCTTCCTGGATGATGACCTGCAGAAACAGGCTCTATGTATGACCGCTTCATAGAAATCTATCTGAAGTCAAATCTAGGCTACAAAAATGCCAGCAGAACTTCCATGTTATTTTTGTAGTCTCCCACTTAGTGTTTCTCTTCTTGCTGTCCATGCAAATTAATACAAAATCATAGAATCATAGAATAGTTAGGGTTGGAAATGACGTTAAGATCATCTAGTTCCAACCGCCCTGCTCTGGGCAGGGACACATCCCACTAAACCATGCCACCCAAGGCTATGTTTAACCCAGCCTTGAACACCGCCAGTGATGGAGCATTCGCAGCTTCCCTGAGCAACCCATTCCAGTGCCTCACCACCATCACAGTAAAGAATTTCTTCCTCACATCCAATCTAAACTTCCCTGTTTTAAGCCTGAACCCACTACCCCTTGTCCTATCACTACAGTCTGTCATGAAGAGTCCCTCCCCAGCATCCCTATAGGCCCCCTTCAGACGCTGGAAGGCTGCTATGAGGTCTCCATGCAGCCTTCTCTTCTCCAGGATGAATAGCCCCAACTTTCTCATCCTATCCTCATAGGGGAGGTGCTCCAGTCCCCTCATCATCCTTGTAGCCCTCCTCTGCACTTGTTCCAACAGTTCCATGTCCTTTTTATGTTAAGAACACCAGAACTGCACAATATTCCAAGTGAGGTCTCACGAGAGCAGAGTAGAGGGGCAGGATCACCTCCCTCGATCTGCTGGTCACGTTTCTTTTGATGCAGCCCAGGATACGGTTGGCTTTCTGGGCAGCAAGAGCACACTGCCAGCTCATGTTCATTCTCTCATC
>JASSUY010019079.1:20557-33406 GCA_032466535.1 Forpus xanthops | reverse complement strand
CTTCCTGTTGCATTTGATTGTACAGGACCTTGACCTTGAATGCCTTCCCAGGAGTGCTGTAATATGGGACATCAGCCGTGGGCGAAGGTGCTGCCCCTCAGCCTGCTGTGCACTGGGCTGCTGCTCTGGTGTGTGTTCAGGGAGCCAACGGAGATCGATGAGCGACTGGAAGCAGTTTTCTCTGGTCAGATGATGGACTCTTCAGATGTGGCTCAGAGGAGCAATGCTCCCTTGCAACTTCAGAAGGAGAAATGACGAGGGCGGGAGTGCGGCTGCAGTGAAGGAGCTGCCAGAAGTTTGCTGGCATTCACCTGCTTGAAAGCTGTACTAACGATGTAATGGGAGGACTTGTTTTTGCAAGCTTGCCTTACAAGCTTGATTCCTTCATGTGTCGTGCTGTTTTCAGTGCTGGTTTTAGTATTTTAAGCTGGTAGCACAAAGAGTAGGTTCTTCCTGCACTGCACCGTAGGGGTGGGTGGACAGGATATATTGCAAATCAACTTGCATTTGGAGATACATTTTATAGAACCCATCTCTTTTCCATGGATCATTTTTGTTATATGCACGGTATGTTGGAATATCAAAGCTGTAAGTCTGTAAAGTTGTTGCTGAAGGTGACCTTCATTTGACATTTTGCTAGTCACGGAGTAAGTTAAACTTGCATTGAAGTCTACTGTAAGTGTATGTTTCATTAATACATGATTCTGTATTCAGGGGTTTTGTTTTTTGTTTGTGTTTTGGGGTTTTCTTTGTTTTTAATTCTACTGAATGGTGTAGAAATCATCTTAAACCCTTAATGTATACTTGGTGCTTGCTTTCTGACTAAAACCTTCTAGGCATGCCTGATTTAGATGATCTTTACTGGGAGGAGAGGTTTTGTAGGGAATTGTGATGATGGGGTTGCAGCATGTTAGGAGGAAACCCCTCATTTCATGAACAATGTAGTATGTTTTTTCCTTACAAGCATGTACTCAAACTTGCGCACTCTGGACACTTTGCATGGAGAGGAGGAATTTAAGCTACTCCTACAGCTTATTTCCCTTCAAAGTTAGACACATTTCTTTTAAACTTTCTAATGTAAAAATGCAAAACTTTATGTGCCATTGAAATTCTTTAAAAAAGAAAACAAACCTGAACCACCATCACCACCACCTCCCACAACAAACCATAACTCCAACCGTGGTAGGAGCCAGTAGGACTACAGCGAAAACTGACACAGCATCTTGTCTGACACTGCTGCTGAGTCTCTGAACAACATGCACACTATGCCTTAATTTTGCTGTTGCGTCCCCCTGTAGTTTATCCAGGTGATGACTATAATTGAGAACGGTTGGTTTGCTACTGCTGTAACGTTTAATTATTTCTAGGATTCAATTTCTACTGCAGTACACTGTTGCAACTGAAATATGCTCGTAGGGATGTCCTGGTAAATAACGGTGATTCTGGATTATATTTATATTGCCCTACGTTGTAATGCCTGTTCCTCTGCTTTCTTCACATTCTTTAAATCAATGCACCCAGCAATGCATTAATTGTATTTAAGGAAATAAAAGAGCTGTCCCTTCGTGTGCGCCTTATTTCTGGGTAGTGACAGGTGCTTAATAAAGATGATTGCCCATAAAACTATTATCATCTCCTGCGTTGAAGGCGTTGGAACGCTTGCCCGCTTTGCCTGCAGCGTTTTTTTTGGGGAGCTGCGGCGGGCAGGCCCTGCCGGGAGCCCTCGGCCTGCGCGCTCCGCACCGCGCGCGTGGGACTGGCCCACGTGGTAGGGGGCGGGGCCGGGGCCGGTGGGACCGAGCTGCGCCTGCGCCCTGGCCGCTCAGGGAGGATGCCGTCGGTTGCGAAAGTCTTTCCGCAGGGCGGTGGGTTTCCGCAGACCGAGCAGCCAACGCACTACACGTAGGTACTGCGTCCTGGAGGCGCCCCACTCCCCGGGCCCCAGCGTCGCCTGGAGAGGGCCCTGGGACCAGAGGTAGAGGCCCGGTTGCGTGCCAGGCCTGCTCCGCGCGGCCTGCTACGCGGGCGGGAGATCTGTGAGGAGATCTGGCCCTGGCCGGCTCCCGCCGTGATCCAGGCACATCGGGGAGGAAGCCGCTTTCTGTGCCGGCCAGTTAGTGGTGGTCCGGGCACGGCTACCTGCAGGGCTCCTGCGGCGGTTCTCCTTGCCTTGCATCTGTTCCCACGGTCGTGCCTCTCCGGGCTGCAGTGTGCTCCGGTATCCCGAGCCCTGCAGCACCTTTTCGCGCTCCGAGACTGCTCTCTCCAAGCTGTAGCAGCAGTCTTCCCCCTTCTGAGCGTTTCGCAGCCAGCCTCAGCTCGAGTCCTTGGGATGTTTCCGTGATAATTTTTGCAGACCTTGCCGTACTGAAAGTCAATTCCCGTGTGCTTGCCATCCTCTCTACAAGCCTGCCTGTTTTCTTCTGTGGTTTATAAAGTCCCTGCAGCACGCTGGCCTTACTGACTGCCCATCTCTTGTAGGAGAAGGTGTTCCCCGCACATGCAGAATGATTTGTAACATACCTTCACTCCCACCTCTGTAACTTCACTTCTGAACGTCACATTTCTAGCACTCTCAGAAAGACTGCAGGAATGAGATCATTTACTCAGATACTGCTACAGCCCTTAATGCACAAAAAAATTATTCCAGTGTGAGGTGTTTTTGTTTGTTTTTTGCCTTCCCCACAATCCTGGGTGGTTTGAAGATTCTTGTCTAAACTTAAAGGCATGCTTCCTCATTTTATGTCATGCTATCCCCCATGTGCTAGTTTACGCACCTGGCAAATAAAAGATGCCCAGTTCCTCTTGCTGAGCCTTCCTTTGTGTGATATCTTCAGTTCTTTTAGAGACATCTTGGAATTTTAAGGTTCTTCTGTGAAGTCCCCATATACCCTTTCCTCCGCAAATTCTGCATAACTTTAGCAAGGTAATGAACTTGCTGAGTTGGCTAATGGACATATAAACTGAGGCAGGAAGAAGTGCTTTCTTACATTCTTTGACACATGCTGCAGTAATGCCCAGTCTGATGTGATCTTGGTATCTTAAAGAAAGACGTATTGGACTTTCTAACTCACTTTTGTGTCCTGCATGCTAAAGAAGGACTGTCTTACTAGCACCTAAGTAACCCCCAATGATCCCAGACTGACTCAACAGAAACATAATAGTTGCTAAAGGAAGCTTGATGAAGCTCTCTCATAGCCCCTGATAACTTTCATAAAGCTCTTTTAACTCTTTAGCTTTTTATATAGTGTGTCTATATTCTCTGAATGTTGTGATTAAGGACTAGTTTAAATTAGTTGTGGGTTTTTAGGTAAAATAGCCTTTGTAGGACTACCTTGTATGGTAGCAAGCAATGTGAATGTTTATTCTAGTAACTTGTTTGATTTATAATCTCCTTGGTGGTTACTTTGTACAATATTCTAAATGTTGTTCTTTTTAAACTAATATATTTATTTGACTTTAGCTTACTTACAATATGGTATAATTTTCCAGGTGTTCCACGGTATTTTATTAGCAAGACATTTATCAGAATTATGAAAGTCACTTTTATGCAACAGCTAAACAGTTCATTGTGCATAGAACTGAAACTGTATGCAGGTACATTTGTAGAATTTTTCATGGGCTGTATGCACTGAATTGTTAAGTGACTTGTTAATACTGTAAAAATGTGCCTCCAACAAGATAAACTTGTAACACAGTTTAATTTTTTTAGGTATCTAAAGGAATTTAGGACAGAGCAGTGCCCCCTATTTTTGCAGCACAAGTGTACCCAGCACAGACCATTTACCTGTTTTCATTGGCATTTCCTAAATCAGCGTCGTCGTAGACCTATACGAAGGCGTGATGGGACTTTTAACTACAGTCCAGATGTTTATTGTACAAAATATGATGAGACTACAGGAATCTGCCCAGATGGAGATGAGTAAGTGATTTCTTTCAGTCCTAGGTGTTTATAGTATTATCAATGACATTAAGGAAAAATGATAGTTTTTACTTGGCAAAAGTGATTGATAGAATCCTGCTACAGTTTATTTGGAAACAGATTTCAATAAGTGATTTGTTAATTTTTGGTACATACATTTCTATATAAGCATGTATTCTTGAGGTTATTGTAGAGTCAGAGCTATGATTTTGCATTGTGGTGATCTTTAAAGCATAACACACAAACCTGGTTTTCTGCTAGTATTGTGCCTGTACATTTATCCCAGTATTGTTGCTGATCCTTTTTTACTTTTCCAGTTGTGCTTTCTTATTCTCCTGGCAGCATTAAAATTGACGTGTAGGTGCCAGCCATACTGTGTAGGGCTGGCTTCAAGATTTTAAACTTGCTTAAGTTTTGTGAAGATTGATGGGTAGTAAAGGAAAATGACTGTTCTGTGATGCTTCCAGTGAGAAAAGGCAAAGGAAAGAGTTAGCTGTCTGGCTAGGTCATTAGTGTTTGCATTTCCATGGACATATATCTCTTCTACATAAAGGCTACAGGGCCTGCAGTGAACTTGGGGAGGGGTAGAAGCTTTGTGGAGATGAGAATGAGCAAATAGTACAATATGGCAGGCAGGCATACATAGAGGAGCTGGGTATATTGTGGTTGTATGTCAGAAGAGCTATCTTCATCTGCAGTGGTGGAAGCAATGAAGGACTTCTGACAAAAAGAAAAAAAAAAGGAAAGCAACTGGAAATTACGTAGTTTTGCTGATCAGCTGTTTTAAAAAAATGTAAGATTATTTTGGTTAGTGTGGTCTATAGTAGCACTTGTCATGGGTCAGGTATCTTTTGTGTTGTATGCTGTAGTCACAGAAGGAAAAGGTAGATTTTCCTCAGAGGCTTTACAAACTAAACAGCAGAGCTAAGAGAAGGTAAACAACAGAAACACCCTAGGCAGCATGAAAACACTGAGTACCATGCCTAAACAATAGAGAAAAAAAATGTCTCTGAAGTATGATGTAAAAGAGAATAATTAATTACCTTTTCAGGCATATGTACAGCATTCCCAGATCCTAGGGCAGCATGAGCATTTCCTTGAAAATCAACAGTGATAATGGTTGCTCGTGTAATGGGTTGATTTGGGACAAAAATTGACCTTTCATTACTGAGTGATAGATACTGATTCTAAAGGAGGAAAAAGGAATCAATGTTTTAAAAGGGTGTTAGCTGGGCAAGGTTGAATTGTTAGAAGCAAGTAAGAGGAGATGTTTCAGTAGATGAGATATGAGATGGAAACCTGTTTGCTGCAATTGGATTGGAAAGGCTGTCCTGTACAGTCGCTTCAGATTACTCTTTGGTTAGGAGCCTAAATGATGTTTATTATGATTATATTGCCTGGCATAATAGAAGTGCAGAGCAAGTCTCAGAAATAAGACCAGTAGTTAGATTCATACCTCTGTTTTAGCATGTCTTGCTTACAGTTTGAATTAAATGGATAGGTTCAGAAGTTACCAGCAAAGAGGTGGCGGTTTTCAAGTTTGTATTTTTGCAGTGAAATTGCTCGCAGGTAGAAGAATATGAACAGGGACCTGTGAGACCCCTCACCAGAGGCATAAGACAATATTGAAGTTGGAAGATATGCTGCAGGGTGGGATTGAGAGGAAAGTGTGCATATAACTGAATTCCCATAAATGAAGGAGAATAATGTTTCAAGAGGAAAAAATTGAGCAAGAACAGACAGTAAATTAAGAAAACATAGATGTGCGTGGAGAAAATGAAATGTTTTCTTTGGCTCAGTTATAAGGTGAGATTATTGAAGACATATGTGAGGCAAGTTTCAGAACTGTGGAGGCCTTATTTTAGGGCTGATCCTGAGAACTGCTGGCTAGAAATCACAGCCAACTATTGTAAGTTGATAACTGAAATTAAGTCAGAAGAGGAAAGGCATACATGGCAAACGATTGGGAAAGGCAAGGGAACTCAAGGATAACTTGCTTAAAGATAGACAATATCACAGCATATCTGAAGTGGCATGATTAAAAAATGGAGGAAAACCTACATTTCTGAGGACATATTTACAGTGTTGTAGTATTCCTGTTTCAGAACTTGGCAAAAGAGTATGTTTTGATCCTGTTTTGTTGTCTGCCTAAAATTTAGCCTTTTACTTGGAGCAACTTCAAATTCTTATAGGTTATAAGCAGTAGTGCCATGACAACTTTGTTTTAAGTTATCTGTGACAACCAACATATTGGTACTTTTTTGCCTTTTATCTGTTTGTCTTTTCTGCTCATCTGAGTGCATGGTTAGGTTAATGCAGTTTGTGAGTTGATGGAGAACTAGCAAGAAAGGTAGAGTGATGTTCCCCATAATTGTTCTCAGGAACTCACTTTCAGGACAATTAAAGTAGAAATTGTTGGTTTACCCAGGCTTGACTAAGGTATTTGTTTCCAGTTTTCAATTTGTACTCAAAGGAAGTCCAAAATTTTAAAGCTGTTTAGAGAAGGGCTTTTCTAAGGATAGCAGATTAAAACAATCTGTTCTGAGAAAGGACCTATGAGAAAGGCTCAAATACTCTTGGAGTTAAAGGTGTGCATCTTTAGCAGTGACAAGTGTCCCTCTCAATTTAACATGTGAGAATAGAAGTGGGGCTTTTTTTTTTTTCGATCTGGTATGTTTTTCAACCACTGTCAACTGATGTCAGATCCAAAATAACTTCTGTTTTAGAATATCTATCTGTAATGTTAGACTGCTGTAAGAGTGAGTGAATTCCAGAAGAGCACTTCAAGTAATCATTGGAAAAAATATGTCAATACCTCAAGGTTTAACAGAAATAGAGCTATGTAGTTGTTTTTATACACTTAAGAACATTTAGCAGTTCTGTTCTTAAAGGATAGCTTAGGAATGTTTATGATGTGAATTAAGGATGTGAAAAGGAAATAATATGTTTCAGTAATCAGTTAACCTTTTAAGCTTTTTGTGAATGTACTGTTTCATAGTGTTGCATCTACTTTGAATAATATAACAACAGTTTTATTTGAGAGATCTCTATTGAGAAAACAAAGCTGATTTCAATACTTAAATGTTGTGTGTAGACTTGAACAGAACTTAAAAATGCAGAGTGATGTTCTTTACTAATTCATGATTACTTTAGAAGTAAAGCATTAATATAGTTATTTTAAGCTGGGAGATGGCTGTAGAGATATAGGCCTTGAAATACATTTCTTATTCTGCCTGGGAACAACTGAACAACTTTTTTTTGGCTTTGTTTTGTAATAAAAACTTTGTTCTTAAGGAATAAGTGATACCCGAATAACCCTAGTACCAAACTATGATACGTAAGACAAGTGTATCAGTTTGCAGCCATGTAATCCAGTGATAATTAAAATCAGCCATTTTAAATCAAAATACTAGTCTTGATTAAAACTATGTGTTGCGATGATTTATGCTCCATTAAAATATCTTGTTAATAAAGAGAAGGTAAGATCTAACACTAGTTCATTAAAAGTTGAATAGGACATCCATTCTGTGGATATTTCAGTGCATTGGCTTAGTTTGATACTATGTGTGGATAAGTACAATCTACTATCTAAATCTGCTTTTATTAGGGGTCTTTGCCTTTCTGATCCTACCATGAACTACAACTGATCAAGATGTCTGTGATTAATTGCATATGTATTATTGTGGTATCGTATGAATAAGACATATTTATGTAAAATGCACACATGCAAAATTGTTGCCATTGGTTTTGCTCTTTGAAGCTTGCGCGCTGTTTTCGTCCCCCTGAGTCACTTTTAGAACTAGCCCTCATCTATTAAAGCATTCTGTTACATTTCTTTCCCAGCTTGTCTCTGGAATCCATGTTATCTTTTTGTGGGAAAAACTGTGACCTGAGTATTTCTCCCTCTCTCACATTGCATACAAGTTGTGCCTATATTGTTTGACAGCTGTGCCTGTATTTGTAGAATCACAGACTGGTTTGGGTTGGAAAGGACCTTCAGATCATCTAGTTCCGACCCTGCTGCCATGGGCAAGGATGCCTCACACTAGACCATGATGCCCAAGGCTCTGTCCAATGTGCCCTTGAATATTGGCAGGGATGGAGCATTTACCACTTCTTTGGGCAACCTGTGCCAGTGCCTCACCACCCTCACAGTAAAGAACTTCCTTATATCTAATCTGAACTTTTCCTTGTTTAAGTTTAAATCCATTCCCTCATGACCTTTTGCTACAGTCCCTAATGAAGAGTACCTCTCCAGCATCCATGTAGGAAGGCTGCTTTGAGGTCTCTACTCTCTTTGTCTCTCATTTAAAAATAATGGAAGGCTTTCTCTTTTTATTATTATTTTTTTAGTGGAGTCCTTCCCTTCAGTAGTTAAAATCTGCAGATATTTAAGCAGAAATGTTTGTTTTGTCATAAGGAATCATGGACTTAGGGACAAGCAATGAGATGTAAACACCGTTAATGCTTCTCGCGTGGAAGTTAAGACATTTAATTCTTGTTTCCAACAGGAGCGAGCTTACGTAAGTAGGCAAAAATGGAGTGTTGTAATGAAGAGTCTGAGAGGAAAACAGAAACATTTGGCCCCTGCAAAGATTCTGGACAGTTTGCAATAGCAAAAATATAGTCTCAGATTGCATTTCCTCTTGTTTAGAGCTCTGTACAGGATGGGCGCTGGCAAAAATATCTGATTGACTCTTGTGGGTTTTCTCATTTTTCCATATAAGTAGCAGTTCTAGCAGAAAAGGAGGGCTGCATCAGTGCTATTCACACATCACAAAGAATTTCTCACAAAGTTCAGCTGAGACAGTATAATGGATGCAACAAAGATTGCATCCTGACTGTCTTTTCATGTGGAGCCAAGAAGTGTAAAAAAACTGCGTTCAAGTCCTGAGTGTAGACTATGCTTCATCTTACACTGACAAAATGAGATGTGGCACTGAATTTGGTATATGTAGTCTTCCCGCTAATTAATTCTGTTGGGATTTAAAGAGAGAGGTACAAATCACTAGCTGAAGCCCATTTATCTTGTTTAACGGAATGCTGGTCTTAAATTTCTACAAGGAAACATCTTGACTCTCAGAAATCATAAGCAGTATAAATTCCTGGAAGTAGCAGAAGCTGCAGATGTTTAGCACAGCAGGAAAAATGTATGATTTTGATGTGACTATACAAATACCAGACTTGTAAATGTTTGCAAATGATTGCATTTGCTTAGTTTCCAAGTAACATTTTTTAGAATACAGTAAATAAAGCTTAATCCAGCATAAATTCTTGTGAGTGTGTAAGTCTACTTCTTCACTATTCTCCATCCAAAGTAAAATATTTCTGTGAGACTTTTCATTTATTGTTCTGTATCACTCTAATTTTTTTGTACAGTTTCTTTTTACTTCCTGATGGGGGAGAGCTTTTGGAAATTAGTGATTTTTTTGAAACCAGCAGAAACCAAAATTAATTACACTGAAATAAACTTGGAGGGAACAAACATCCCTTTGCATATATTTCTGTGTGTGTTTTAAAATTTGCTTGTTGTTGGTAATTGCAGTTATAATGCATATATGATGCTAGCCGTTTTAAAGTATAGTCTCTAACTTACATAGTTGTGTCTGAAAAATGGTTAGTATATGCAAAAAGATGTATTACTGGTGTAAAAATTGTTCTCTTTTAATACATGAGTCATTGTAGATTTCCCTTGAAATTGTTCAGTAAGTCTCATGTCTATAAAAAGCAGGCAGGGAAAAAAAACCCACCATGCTTCAAGTACTCCTTGATTTTAGGTGGTGCTAACATTAAAAAAAAAAAAAAAAAACAAAATGAAAACCATCTTCTACCTCCTACTGTAGACATTATTTGAGCTTGTATCAGTATGGAAAATGTCATTCCTCAGCTCAGATGATGTTACTTACAGAAGTGTTTGCTAGACATAGTAAACATAGACTAGCATCTTTGTGAGCTGGCCTTATTTAAATTCTTGTAACATTAGCAGAGACTAAGAAATAAATATTAATCGTTTTATTTTTGAAGCTGATCTGTGGTGGTGCTATGTTTGGGGCAATTTTTGTTTGACAAATACTGCAAAATTACTTGTTATAAATTAATAAGAGGTACAGCATAATTCAGAATTAAATAATACAACTCAAAATCAATGCTCTAACTCTCCTGTTTCTATTATGTAGCTGCCCTTACCTTCATCGGACAACAGGTGATACAGAAAGGAAGTATCATCTCCGATATTACAAGACTGGAACATGCATTCATGAAACAGATGCCCGGGGTCACTGTGCAAAGAATGGAATTCACTGTGCCTTTGCTCATGGGGCACATGACCTTAGACCACCAGTATATGATATAAGGTAGTCTTGTTTCAGATTATTCAGCCTAATTAGCAGGAAATAGCGCTTCTATTGTATCACCACATACCAGAAAATGCAGCATGCTTTGCATGAAAAATAGACTTGCTTCTATAACTGTAAACATAAAGATACAATTCACCAAATCGTGATAGCAGGTAATCTTATGACTGATAAAAGACCAAATACTCTGCCTTTTGTCATTTATGCATTGTAAATTTGCATGTGGTTTTTACATTCGCAAATTTATGATTTTGTTAAGCCATCTTTCTGGTTCTCAGCTTGTTTTTAATTCTCTTTATTGATGTTCTGGTTGTTTTTTTTTGTTTGCTTTTTTTTTTTTTTAAGTTATGTTGTATTTTTTCACGTAGAAAATATCAGTATTATTTTCTACCTCTCTAATTTGTAATCAAGTAGGTATGAGTTTTAGCTCTGGGCAAAGGTGGGAGATGAGCATGCTGTTGGGAGGTATTATAAATGGGTGGAGGCAGAGCTCTTGCTACAAAAATTGGTCTGTATTATACTCACTAGGAAAGGATTCCAATTCCTAGAGAGCTTTGAAGCCTTGGAGGTCGCAAGTGTCTCTTACTGGGCACTGGAAGAACATTCTGGGGAAGTATCACTATACGCTTGCCCTATTATTATACTCTTCCCTAGGAATCTGCTATTGACCACTGTTGGAGACAGGATTCCAGGCTAGATGAACCTTTGATCTGAGCTGGTATGGCTGCTATCTTACATTCTTAACTTTGTTATCCCTTATTCTCAACATTCTGTTGGGAGATAGCTCTCCCTTCACAATAATTTTAGTAAAATCAGTGCCTTTCCATAATTATAAAGTCATATTTTGCCACAGAATTCACTGATGCATTGCCTGGTCACATACTGTTTAGTTATATATAGCTTTTCTTTCCAGAAGGCTTTCTTCAGTTAGCTAGCTGATGCTTCTTCTGCAAGACGTCTGGACATTTTCTCGTTTTTAGCTTCCCTCATTTAGCATATGCAGCATGAGGACACATCCGTCTGAATAAGGAATGCTTAACACCTTTGTAATCTTTTGTATTGAGTTAGAATAAGGAGCCAGTGTATGGCAAGACTGAAACGAAGCTCTGTTCTCTGACCATCTTTTAATGTATTACATGATTGCTTAATGGTGATTGGCTATGTATAGAGCATCAGGAGGAGCAGGAGACACTTGTGGTAGGAGTCTAGGTTTAACAGCTTGAACCTACAAGCAGGCTGCCTCAAACTTCTTTGATGTTTATGAAAAACAGTCATATGCTGTTACTTCTGATGTCAGACATCCAGCATTCATAAGAACATCTAAACAGGTTCACTATGGTGGACACGGATACTAGGGTTTCTTCATTTTAAGTAAAGAATAGAGAAATAATGGTAGAATCACTGATGTACATGTTAAATTTATTCCCCTTGTTCTTCCATATATCCACCTTAAAGGAAAGCACTCTCTAAGAACTGGTTTCCTTCTTATTGCCTGCACCTTTTCTGAATCTGTAAAGGAATGTTTTGACTGTTTTAGAGATTTTAGACTTGTCTTTAGGTCTTAATTGTTTTCTTTCCTTTTGAAATTTTCTTTTTTGAGATACGTGGGGTTCTTGAAATAATATGCGTTTTATCTCGTAACTATTTACATTATAAACCACAACCTTTCAAACTGCTCTTCAGAGATCCTGAGTGAGAGTATTTTGGTATAGGAGGCAAGCTGCTTGATTATTTGTATCTCAAGAAGGAAGTGCCAATTGACAGTGTAGTCCTTTGATTCTCATAGAGTAGAGAATATATTCTCTTATTATAGGTCCACCTCTGGTATTTGATTTTTCAACTAGTTCCTCCATTGTTTGTAAGTATGCCAAATATAATTATGCTATAGTATTTTTTTAAATATTTTTAATCTTCTATACTGATTTGCTATTGTTGAACCTCTGTACAGCTTAATTTTGCTAAAATGGTGTAATAGAATTGTCTCTGATTTTTGATAGAGGTTTCATACCACTAATACAATGCCTTTTAGTTTGGTAGTAGTCGTTCTGATCTTTCAGCAGTCTTGTGTTTGATTACTTACAAAGCAGTTGTAAGTTCTTGCTGAAGAGATTCCATTTGCTCATAGTGATTATTGTTTGTTACTAGGTATCCCAAATGTCTGGACAAACTTCTCTCACAAAATCTTACAGTGAGCCAAAAGTACTTTGTCTGCGTTTACGTGATGTAGTATTAAATAGATACATTTTGTACCTTCCTTCAGGCATAACTTTTCAAAGGCAGGGAGTCTTATCGTATTTAATTCTTTCTCACAGAGTTCTTCTGCCTTTCTCATAACCTTTATCGTCCTTTCTATATCTTTTTTAGTTCTACCATGTCATAGAATCATAGAATAGTCAGGGTTGGAAAGGACCTTAAGGTCATCTAGATCCAGTCCCCCCTGCCATGGGTAGGGACACCTCATGCTAAAACCATCTCACCCAAGGCTCTGTCCAGCCTGGCCTTGAACACCACCAGCGATGGAGCATTCACAACTTCTCTGGGAAACCCATTCCAGTGCCTCACCACCCTTACAGT
>JASSUY010019079.1:0-11399 GCA_032466535.1 Forpus xanthops | reverse complement strand
AAGCCGAAAATCCAAAACACAGTGCTACACCAGCTACTACTTAAAGAAAAATGACCGCTGCTGCTGAACCCATGACATGCTCCTATCTTACTTTTTGCTTTCTGCTTCTAGACCTGGAAAGAGGGATTTGAAAGCTCCAAATGTCTGCAATTTAGTAGTATTTATCTTAGGATTCTCTAATGATAAATAGTGGCAGTCTCCTCTTTCTGTCTAGCCTGTCTAAGCAAATGTAATGTTCTGTACAACCACTTACTGTGTCACATGCTTGCCTAAAAGACCTTCAATGAATAGAATCATTCTTGTTGCACACAGCTCTTGTTTCTGAGAATGTGACCTTGTCTTTTTAATTTCTGTGGCATGATCCATTTTACTTTTATTAGGTTTTGTTCCTCAAAGAAGAAGGATAAGTAACCTCCTATATTTATTTCAAGAAGCCCATTATTCTAAGACTTAACAAGCCTTAAAACCATTATTGCAATTAAGTCTTTATGAACTGCTTCTTCACATCAAAAGTACATCACTGCTTTTATTTTCATGCTGTTGAGGCTATCTATCTCCTAAATCAAGTCCTTCACTGTTTGCCGGTCTTGGCAAGTGTGTCTTTGACTCTGGAAGTCTGAAAATGCACATTTTCTTACAGAGGTGATTTATGGCACTAAGTCCACTTTTTTTTCATTCCTGAAACAGCTGAAAGAGTATGACTTAAACAAATTTACTGCATAAGTGCAGCATGGTATAATTGTGACGCGATAAAAATCTCCTGTGAGGGGCGTTTTCTTGTTTCCTTTCTTAGAGTATAATGAATGCTGCCTCACCTGTCGCCTGTTCAGCATGAAGACTGTGCAGGATAAAGTCGGCAGAGCTCTTGGAGATTGGAGTTCTTTTGAGACCCCCATGATGATCTACTTACTTCTGTGTGTCTTGATCATTAGTATCTTTTAACAGTCCAGTTGATGCTTGAATCATTCTCAAATGAAGCTCTTACTGACAATAAACAAGATTTCCATCTCTAAGGAAAAGTTAAGCGTTGCTCAGGCTAAAGATAGAGGGGCTGAAGGAAAGTGCAAACTTAACAATTTGCTGATCTTATTCTCCCTAAGGAATATCTTTCTAATCTGTTGCTAATGTTTCTACCCCAGCCCATTCTTTCTTCCACTCTGTAGGATGAATTCTTGTACTCCTTAAAAATCTTCAGAACTCTTGAGAGAATTTCTGAGACTTTAAACATGTTAGCAGTGCTAATTGAGAAGCAGCAGCTTAATTTTCTGCACATCATTGTGTTAGAATTTTATGTCCATCAGATGAGACTTGAGACATGCTCAGACAACATGCTCTGGAACTCTGCCTTTCATCATCTTTAATGAAGACAGGGAGTCTTGACAAGTGAACTTGAAATCTTGCAACAGTACCCACCCCCTGTCTGTGGCAGTCTGAATAGTTCATCAGAAGTTAGATGTTTGTTTGCTATCAGCAAGAGTGCCTTTCTGCTATTGGCAGCTTTAGACTTAGTTTAGCAGCTCTGAGAGTTTGTCTCCTCTGCTAGTAAAATAAAATTATTTCTGTATTAGGGAAGGGGAGAAAATGGGTTCAGGGTGGCAAATCTTGTCATCAGTATGAAAAGCATGGAACTCTTCGTTCATGGATCTCTTTGAATCACAAATTACAGATGTTCTCCACCTAACTTCAATGAAGCCCTACCTATGTGGAATGAGTAGGGGAAGATTTCCCACCATTCATGCATGTATCCCAGCAATTCTTATCATTCCATGTGAAATAATTTGTGGAAACACACATTCTCTGTAATTGCATTCCTAATGTTCTCTCAGTTACTTTCTCAGAACCAGCTGACCATTTCCACCCCTGCCCCCCTTCTTCCTCCTTTGTCTTACTATTCCTCCAAGACTGCTTTTCCCTTCTGGCCCTGGCTGCAGACAGTATTATCCTGTAAAGTCACCTCTTGTTTTTTTCCCCTCTCTGGCTGAAATCCTATGTCCAACTATAGTCCCATGATGATAAGAGGGAGGGCACCTAATCTTGAAAAGTAGAGAGGTAGTGGGATCTGACATATCTTCCTTTGCAAAACAGAGAGTATCCAGGGTATATATGGGGATACTTCAGTAATGGATTCTCTTAAAGTAATGAACAGCAATCTGTGGTGGTCATGTGTGCACTGACTGCCTGACTACAGTTGGCATCTTAAGAACAGATTTGGTTTTTTTGAAACAGAAGCATGGGCAGACTGAAAGTTTGCTGCCAAGAGTTTGGAAACTCTTAAATCTCCTCCATAACAGCTTTTGTTACTGAAGGCATTTGCCTTCAGGTTGTTCATCCAAGACTGTTCTATCCTAGTGATACCAAGATTGCAGTAATGAAAGCACTTCTGGGTTCATGAAAGATGGGATTTTCCAGGCCAGATGTAGCCCAACTGTGGTAACTCTTGTATGCGTAATACCCAAGCCTTGTTAGTGCAAACTCTAAGGGGCCTGTATAGCTGAAAAAGTTGTATCTCATAAAGAGTACAACTATATTCCTATATAGGCTACTGATACATTATCCCTGAAGCACTGCTTTATTAGCATTAGATAGTTGAAGCTCTTTTGAGAACCGTACTAACCTCCATGAGCTTCAGGGATCGCCATGAGATAGGCGACCACACAAGACTTGCATTTCTGTCAGTTGCAACCTCCTACAAGAGCTATAGGTCTCTGAGAAAATAGGGTTAGACTGGGGGAAGCTTATGCTGTAGAATTTGGTACTCTTGTGCAGCTGGCCACAAACTATGATGTACATTCCTGGAAGAAGTTAGAATGATACAGAAGCATCCAGTCTGAATTTAATGTGTTTGTCTGACTTATCAATAAGCAGAATATCAAGAATTAATAATGTTATTTTCCCTAGATACCTTGGAAAGAGAAAGGAAGGACCATTTCTCTTCGAAATGTTTGGAAAGCAGTCTTAACTTTGGGGGTGATATGAGTACTTGCATTCGTTTACAGAATATTGGATGGATGTGTGATTGTGTCAGGGAAAAAATACTAATGGAAGATGCAAGAGAGAGCATGAATCAGATAGGCCTTTTCCTGTGACAGTGTCAGGGTTGATGGCTGCTCTGGCCAAGCAGCTCTACAGTAAGATGATACATAGTGGAAGTGAGGTAAATTACAAAAATCCAGCACATCTGTTCCTGTCTTCCCAATTGTTCTTTGCACTCCTGTTCTGCAGGAAAACAGCAGGACTCTAGAGACATCATCTTTGTAAACCCTATGGTTGCATTTTCCTTTTTTTTTGGGTGTGGGTGGCCTTGTGTGCAGAGTGGTACTCACTGGAGCTTTTTTCTTTCTCTTTTGTGAGCCACTTCCACTTTTTTTTGTAATAGAGGGAATATTTGGTAAAGCATTGAACAGTGTAGTCAGAAGGTGCAGAGTTGTGATGAATAAAATACAAGGTAGAAAAAAGCTGCATCAGTAGAAACAATCCTCCACTAAAGAGAGGCATCTATGTATCTCATACTCACGCTGTTTCTTACTGTGGCTTTTACTTTCATGCGCTCTGTCAGACCTACTTATTGTTTCTAGTAGAGACAGATATTTAAATCTGAATTTTAACTGTAGTTTATCATTACCCCTTAGATACGCAGAAGTAACCAGAGATTAAAAAAATCTTGCTATACCTGTAGAATTTATTAAGAGACTTTTCCTTTCAGTTCTGACTTTCTTACTTTGATGTGTGCATGGATTATGAGGTGAGGAATGTTAGTAACAGCAATTGCTTACTTAACTAAACTTTTTTTGTTAACTCATTGTTTGCCTATAAAACTAGAAGTCTAAATCTCCTTAGTATATTGCAGATTTAGAGAATCAAATATCCAAGATGTGTAATGGTTTAACAAAGTAGTCTTTGGGGAATTGCAAAGTAATTGTTCAGTCACCTTGAGCTGAATTTTCTGGTATGAAAATTAACAAATCATTGATCACTATTTACATGTAAGTTATTAATGAACTTTCTCAAAGATTTTTGTTCCTGTTTAAGTTAAATTGTACAATTCCCATGTTCTCTTCAAATTGTTTTCTGATTAAGTCAGTTGATTCTAGTCTGGAAAAAAACAAAGAACCCTGAAATTATGATGTTATCTTTCTGGTCACATAATAAATGTTGTCTTTAAACCTTGTGTGACAGATTCTGGAAAACAAAATCTAGAATACTTTAAATATATTGATTTCAATCAATGTCCCACCAGTTTTTGATGGAACAAGAAAATAAGAGTATCACATTTGTTAGTAGCCATAAATGAACAATGGTGAATTATATATTTGTTATATATTCTTACCTTGCCTTTTATGCTTATATTAAAAAAATGAGAGAAGGATTTCTTGAGTGTGATTTATGTTTCCATGTGACAGGTGCTTTGTTTGGTACTAGGTATGTAATTGTTTAATTCACACAGCTGAGTATCAAATCTGTGTGTAATTTGTTGGGGATTCCTTCAACAGAGGACACCATGAATGTAGTCATACTGCAAACTGGTTGTCAATCAAAGCCAGGCGCTCACCTGTTTTCAACAGACAGCATAGGAATTGCAAATGAATGGAGCAGCAGTCTTAACTTCACAAACAGCATTACAAATAGCAGTGGGCAGTCTGGAAATGTAAGTGTAAATAATTCTGGAAAAGTTACTAATAATCACTGTGCCAATATACAATGTTTATTTTACGTCCTAAACATCTGTTTTTCATTTCTTTGTACTTCAGCAACAGAGAAGAAAAACACAGCTACAGTAAATATCAGGCAATAATATTTAACTGGTAGTGTAAGCCTAACTGGAATGTATGCCCAGCACCAGATTTAACTATGTATTATTTGTGTTTTCTCTTCTTGTTTTTTTGTCTTTAGATGCAATATTTTGAACATGAGGAACATCACTGTTAAGCAAATATACAACTACAGGACAGCTTTATTTGCATATGTCTCTTTTTTCTGTAAGGAAAGGTTTTATTCATGGAAGACCTTGACTGATCCCAGCCTATTTCTCTGCCCTAATTTGTTAACATTAGGAATGAATTGATAGCCCACGTTAACATGCTTTATGCTTAAAGCCTCTTTCAGTGGTGCAGTACATGTAGTGTGTTTGGCAGTAGACAGTTTGATTACAAGGGTGATAAATGTATATTTATGTTAGCGAATTTTTTCAGCTAAGGGTGAGGGAGAGAAAGGAGAATGATATATTGCAGAGTTTTCATTATTTCCTTCTATTTGCTGGAATATATTGTTTTGTTAGGTTTTCTGATAGTTGCAATATAATATATGTGGTGACATCTCTCTTGTTCTCTCCTGACCCGTGTTTTTCTTACCTTGTTTCAGGCGCAGTCATAAATACATACACATTTGTTCCCAGAATTTTCACTTCTAGCTTTCCAGCACTGTCAATCGATACTGTTTGGTTAGAAACCAGACAAAAGGACATATTTTAAATAAAGTTTAAAAGGAATTGCCAAAAAATAGTCCAGAAACTCATGGCTTTCTTTCATGTAGCTTCATATTGCTGTCCTGTAGATTGAGAATAAAGATACTAATATGCCTACTTTTTATCTTAGGTTTCTAGCACAGAAATACCCTTCTTTATATGAAAGTTTCTGAGAGAGGGTCTACCTTCTTACTCAGAAGCTAATTTTGTTGTTGCTAAGGTTCTGGACCTTTTAGGAGAGACCCATAAAAGCATCTCTTCTCACAGAAGCTTCTCAGCCTTTCATGAATGATTTATGTACAGCTGAAAATATTACCTATTGTAATATGCCTCCCACCCATAGGGAATCTTCTTCAATATATGTATATTTTTCTGTTAGTCATTAGGACTCTGATGAACACTGGCTACATTTTCCATTCCATTCTCAGTGAGTCTCTGCCTGTGCTACTGTTCAAGTGTGGAAATGGAAAAGTTGACCCTACCTCCTTCTTTGTACTTTCTACTTAAAGTTTTAATGCAAGTGGCCACCTTTTCTTCTGATGTCTAGCAAAATGGTCTGTCGTTCTTTCAGCTGACTACTTAAATTGACTGCATACCTGCAGCATTGTTTGTTACACTTCCTTTTTTTATTTTTTATTTTTATTCAATATTCAATCATTAGCAGGTTGGTCTTCTGTTTTTCCATGTTTAATTCTTGAATTTTGTTGCTTGCTTGCTTTTACCTTTTCCATCTGCTGTAAACTGCTTAATTTTATTGTTTAAGTACTCAGTCTGTTTTCCTCCATCCTCCATTTTCCATATCCCAGCAACTTAGTTACATTCATAGTTTGTGTTTTTCTCTCTGTTCCAGTAAGCTTTTCTGTCCCCTCCTTTGTCGTCATTCTCATCACTGTCAGACACTGGCCCTGAGTGAAGTTAATTTTAGAGGTTTTAATCGTGGTGAAATTAGACTTTCCATGCCTCTCTTCCTTTGTGTCTTCAAAACAGACTCTCCCTATTTATCTTCCAAAACTTCTTTCACATATCCTGTTGTATTATGTTGGGAGAGTATCCTACTGTTTCATTAGCTTCAAGTGGAAAAGGATCACATAGTATTTGAGACACTTAAACTCAGTTCTTTGCACAATCATAATGTTCATCTTTGAGCAAGTGGCTTACGTCCCCATTTGTAGATTGTGATAGTATCTATTTTCCTATCTATAAACATTATTAGAAGAATGAGTCCATTAAAATTCCATGATTCAGGTTGATAGTGAAGAGAGGCTGTGGTACTGTTTTAAATATATATGTTGTTACCTTACCTATACTATATTCTTATGTCTTCATCTTAAATTGCCTTGTCAATTGAACTGTCATCAGTCATTCATCTGCTGTATCTTTTCCTTTTCAGTCAGTAAATAGTCGTTTCTTCAGCCTTTTTTGGTAAGCATGTATGTAACTATGAGTTCAGTCTCCATGGAGAGCTTATACATCTATGTTTCTTTACCTCATATTCTGCCTTCTGGTTTGAAGCATCTAACATTATCCTTTTGTCAGTTCCTTCACCTGATCTTTGATAGTACTGTTTTTCATCGGTGTCTCTTTGCAGTTCCCTTTGCTTTATACTCCAACAGTTGCAGAATCTAAGTATAGTTAACTCACAAATGCAGTTTACCCAGTGTGGTACAGTATTTCTGTTGATTGTAACTTTTCATTTCAATTAGTACTACTTGTTTCTCCACAGTTCCCATCATCTCTTATCTTTCTTTTTGTGTGTTGCTCTAGCAAGTCCTAGGTTGCCTTTTTGGCATGCCCCTTTTATTCTCTTACTGCATGAGGGCTATGTAGTGCCATTAGTAGGATTCAGAGTCTTTGTATGCATTGTAGTAACAAGTTCACTCAAGCTTTTCCCAGTCCTATGTGTCTTCTTTAGGAGCTGCATTTACACCAGCAACTTTTACTTTCAGCTCTTGCTGCTTGTTCTCAACCATTACTAGTCTTTTGTGCTCTGGTCAGCATCAACTAATTGTCAGACAGAGTACTCCTTTTTACTCATTCTCCTATTGCTCCTTTTTTTGACATTTTTTTTTTTTTTACTCTTTCTTTAATTTTTGAAAGAGTTTTCCTTTTATCTTCTGTTGAGCTGGTAAAACTCATGTATCTGAAGTCCTTGGTTATGGGAAATAATAGTAGACAAGGTTTCTTGAATAATTCTGTGCATGCAAGTCCTGATTCATATTTCAGATACATTGTTTACATTGATTAACCTTTGATGTCCTACTTGGTTAATGAAGCTGGTTATGTTCCACTTCTTCATATTTATTCATATTTCTATTACTCCTTGCATATCCTTCTGTGAATCTTCAGTTATGTAATGTTACATCGTCCAATATACTATGTACCTGTTTTCCTCAGTCACTTGTGATCTACCCATTTCCTCAGCCATCTTTGCCAAAATAATGTCTCTGACGTGTAATTCTCTGCACCTTGTATATATGCATCAATCTCAGACAGAAGCTTCACCTCATCTTAATTTCATTACTTCATTTCAGCAGTTATCATTTATATTCTTCAAATATATTGCAATTTAATGTATCTAAATGATCTTCTCCAATGTCTGCTTTTCTCAGTGCCATACAAGTTGGATGAACTTGGCTGTCTCAGTGCATGCAACCGTAGTCATAGTTGCTGCTTCATAAGCTTTCTCTAGCTGGTTGATTAGCTTTCCAGTGTTACTATATCAGTACAAAATGCATATCCTGTTGAGCAACTTTTCAGCCAAAAAATGTGAAGAACCGAATCACCTTTCCCTAAAAACATGCTCAGCTCACACTTCAGGATTATGCTGCTGATCTCCATGCATCAGGCCTCTGTTACTGGTACCTAGCTGTGATGTACATAAGCTACATGGTGGTACAGAGCAGACACCTAACTGTATGATAAAATTTGTCTGCATGATACAATTTTGTCTGTAAATATTTTTGAAGTTTGTGGCATTGCAAAATTAACAGGAAAACTTGCTGTTTATTTGGGAGATTAAATAGGAGATACATCAAAGATTAATTGCATTTATCAATTATAGAATATTCCTGTTAGTACTTCTAGGCTCAGAGCAATAAATCATAGTTTTGTTTTGAAAAGTAAAAAGAAATGGCCATCATGTCATTATGTCCATGATATATTTAGAAGTGAATATTTGCATAGGATATATGTTGATTACAACAGATGAAGATAGGATAACCCTCTTTATCGAATTTATCGAACATGTAAGTACTTGATCACACATTCAAGTTAGCACAGTTAAGTCAGCGTTTGTCAGTTCAGTCGTAGTAAAGATTGTGTGCCTTCATACCTCATCCTGATTGCAGACTCAGTGTTGATATTCTGCTGCCTGCATTAAGCCTCAAGTTGTCTGTTTTACTTCATAACTAAGATGGCTTGACTCTGTGCACATGGTCAGTTACACTCATTTGGTAAATGATCATCTGTTAAACTGTGATAGTGCAGCTGAGTTTGGTTAAATGTGCATTGTCTAAATCTGAACAATGGTGATGAATCATACTTCCTTTACTATGGAATTGGTGTTCTGAGACAGTAAGTGATGTAGGAAGGACATAAGTTACTTGAGAGCAAAAGTAGTTTTAAGCTTAATTAAAAATACGTTTCCACTTCCTGTCAGCTTCTCCTCCACCCCTCTCAAATGTCGGCAACATAACAGTACATTTGAAGCCACAACATATAATGCAAATCAGGGAACTCAAGAAGCTTCTATTTTCATAGGAAATACAACTAGTTTTATAAGTATATGTTTTCTCATTTTCTTTGTAGGAGTTCAGCTGTAAGCAGAGGCATAGAGCAGACAAGAATGAATATCTGACTTGTTCTACATGCTCTTTTTCTAAGCAATATAGCTGCAGGAATGAATAGTGATAAATTATTTCTTTTTACATTATGAGGATATAACCCTTGTTACAGTAAGCTTATAAAGTAAGGAATGTCACCAAGTACTAGTCTTTCATTAGAGTAGACTCTGTATCCTTAGGGGTTGAACTGTGTCCTTCTTGTGCTTACGTCTTTGACTGCACAACAGAGAAGATTTCCATTTTTAGAGGGGACACATTCCTAAAGAGTACTAAAATCTCTTGGGCCCCTATCCTACACTCGAAAAATAAAAAGACATAACTCTTCAGTTACTCTTGTAGATTGGTTTACAAAGATACTGCTGAAGGCTTCCTCCAGAGTTGAGGCAACTCTGGATTCTAGCTTCTGTTTGTGTTTGTCTTAATAAGAAAAAGCCTCCCCTCCCCAACCCTAAATTAAGACTAACAATTGGCAATAGGTTTTTGTTGCATCAGTAGTGCTGACAACATTGCTTTTTGTACCAGCATGGATACCAAAATGTAAATTCTTCAGCACTGATTAAAAATTAATCACTGACAGCTTCCCTTCTTCCCATTGCACTCTTTTTCATGGAATCCCAGACTGGTTTGGATTACAAGGGGCCTTAAAGCTCATCAAGTTCCAGCCTCCTGCCACGGGCAGGGACACTTTCCACTAGACCAGGTTGTTCCGAGTCCTGTCCAACCTAGCCTTGAATACTGCCAGGGATGGGGCAGCCACAACTTCTCTGGACACCCTGTGCCAGTGCCTCACCACTCATAGGGAAGAATTTCTTCTTTATATTTAATGTAAATCTACACTCTTTCAGGTTAAAGTGATTACTCTTTGTCATATCAAAACATGCGGTTGTAAAAAGTCCCTCTCCAGGTTTCTTGAAGGCCCTTTAGGCACTGGGAGCTACTCTAAGGTCTCCCCTTAAGGAGGCTTCTCTTCTCCAGGCTGAACCAGCCCAGCTCTCTCAGCCTGGCTCCAGGGGAGAGCTGCTTCAACCCTCCGATCTTCCTTGTGGCTTCTTCTGGACTCTCTCCAACAGCTTTGTGTCTTTCTTATGTTGGGGCCCCAGAGCTGGACACAGTACTCCAGGTGGGGTCTCCCTGAGTACAATAGAAGGGGAGAATCCCTTCCTTCCCTCAACCTATTGCTCATGCTCTGGGGATGCAGCTCAGCACACAAAGAGGGGTTCTAGGCTGCAGGCACACACTGCCAGGTCATGTTGGGCTTTCTGTTAACCATCACCCCCAAGTCCTTCTCAGGATTGCTCCATCCAGTCTCTGCCCAGCCTGTATTTATGCCTGGGGTTGCCCAAGCCCAGGTGGAGGACCTTGCACATGGCCTTGCTGACCTTCATGAGGTTAACACAGGCTCACCTTTCCAGCCTGTCAAAGTCCCTCTGCATTCCATTCCTTCTCTCCAGCTTGCTGAGTGTACCACACAGCTTGATCTTATCAGCAGACTTACTGGAAGTACACTCAATACCACCGTCCACATCACCCACAAAGATGTTAAAGAGCGCTGGTCTCAATATTGACTCCTGAGGGACACCACTTGTCACTGGTCTCTACTTGGGCATTGAGCCATTGACTGCAATTCTTTGCATGCTGCCATCCAGCCAATGCCTTGCCCACCAAGTGGTCCACCCGTCAGATCCATGCCTCACCAGTTTAGAGACAAGGATGCTGAGTGGGACAGTGTCAGATGCATTGCACAAGTCTAGGTAAATGATATAAGTTGTTCTCTCATTGTCCACTAATGCCATAGCCCCATCATCAAAAGCCACCAAATCTGTCAGGCATGATTTGCCCTTAGTGAGGCTATATTGGCTGTCTCCAATCACCTCCTTAGTTTCTATGTGCCTTAGCACTGTTTCCAGGAGGATCTGCTCCATGATCTTGCTGGGCACCGAGGTGAGACTGACTGGCCTATAGTTCCCTGGGCCTTTCTTTTTTCTCTTTTAAAAAATGTAGGTGTCATAGTTTGAGGCCCCACACAGTGCCCCCCCCATCACCTGATACCAAGCTCGACTACACAGTGCACCCCATCACCTCATACCAAATCCCAG
>JASSUY010019077.1:22309-34409 GCA_032466535.1 Forpus xanthops | reverse complement strand
GTTACTAAACTGTTCTTATCTCAACCTGTGGGAGTTGCATTCTTTTGATTCTCCTCCCCATCCCCCTGGGGCTGGGGAAGAAAGAAGGGGGAGTGAGTGAGCAGAACTGCATGAGGGCCTTAAACCACAACAGAAGTCTGCTCTTATGCTTGAATTTGCTGTATATTTGCTGATCCAGATGGTGAACAGATGAAAAGCTCAGTATGTATCTACTTGGAAGCATAATCAGAAACATGGCATAGCACCAGGAAAAATGGTAAACTTGGAATGAGGAAAAAAGGTACTCTTTCCACAATGTACAAGCACATTTATTGCAGTCAATTTTTTCTTTAGTATGTAAACAGTGAAGGATTGCAAAATTGATGAGATTAGAAGGTATCTCTGGAGTCTGTCTAGTCCAGCCTTCTTGCTCAAATTAGGATCAATCAGATCAGGCTGCTCTGGACATTGTCAAATTGCATTGAGAATATATTCAAGAGTGAATATATTCAAGGAAGAATATAGCCTCTCAGAGCAAGCTGTTCCAGTGTTTGACCACTCTTACAGTTCTTTTGTTTAAATAGAACTTCAGAACTTGCTCCAGTAAGTGAGTCTCTCAAGTACCAGGGAGACCAAAAGTAATTATATAGTCCTGCTAGTGTTGTATAGTATGTAAAAGCCAGCTCCTCAACCTGCTGGCAGTAGTTTTTCTAATGCAGCCCAGAAGGCTGTGTGCCATCTTTGCTTCAGGGACAGTGTTACTTACTCATGTTCAGAATGTCTACCACGAGGACCTTTAGGCCTTTTTCTTTAAAGCTACTTTTCAGCCAGTTGGCTGACAGTGTGTACAGGTACCTGAGGTGGTTCCTCTCCAGGTGCAGGACTTTGCAATCCCCTGTTAAACTTAATGACATTACTGGTGGCCCATTTCATCAGTCTATTAGGTTCCCTCTGAATGGCAGCAAAGCCTTCTAGTTTATCAGCCGCTCCTCAAAGTTTTGTGCTGTCTGCAAACTGTCTTGAAGTTGTGCTGTGTCCCATCACTCACAAACTTTTGACCTTAGCAGTTTGTCCTCTTCAGGCCACATTTATCTAGCTTATAATTCATCAGTTTGTGTATGGGGGTGTTGTGATTGACAATGTCAAAAGCCTTACTAAAAGTTAAACAAAATCCACTGCTCTCTAGTCAGGCCTTAAGCCAGCCTTCTCATTGTAGAAGGCTACCAGGTTAGTCAAGCATGATTTCCTCTTCATAAATCCAAGATGACTATTCACTATCCTGTCCTTTGTGTGTTTGGATTGCCTAATCTTCCCTCTTAGCCTTTCTGAAAATAGGAGTGACATTTGTTTTCTTCCAGTTCTCAGGAGCCTGTGCTAATCACTTGTGACCCTTCAGAGGCTGAGAGTTGCCTTGCAGTATCATCGGCCACCTTCCTCAGTACTTGTGGGTGCATTCTGTCAGGTCCTGTGATTTACTTGTTTCCTAACCTGAGCTTCCTTCACCCCACTTCCACCTCTGTGAACTTTGTCAGGAGGTTTTTGTTCATCCATGCTTCGACTTCTTGCATGTGTAAAAGTGTTGCCCTTGAAACTGTCAGCCAGCTATTCTGCACCCCTTTCTATCCAGGGGACTGTATCCCATGAGAGTCTTCAGAGTAGATTGCTCAACAGGCCAGAGTCTGTTCTTCTGACGCCAAAGGTTGTGATCCTCCTTTCACCTTGCTTCCTTCTTTGAGCTTTCTGAACTTCACCTGCATTGTCACTGCATCCATGACTGCCCTCAGCTTTCATGCGCCTGGCTGGTTCTTCCTTGTGTCAAGTTGAGCAAAGTACCTTCATTCATTACTTCTTGACCACCTGTGTCATGAAATTGCCATCCATGTGCTTCAGAAACCTCCTGCAATGCTTGTGTCCTGCTGCGTTTCTTTCCAGCAGGTATTGGGATAGTTAGCTCAATTAACATCCCCCATAAGGACGCGGACCTGTCAATGTGAGATTTCTGATCTACTTCTCCCTGATCGGAATGTGTGTAGCAGACACCCAAAACAATATTGGCAATACTGGCCTACTCGCTGATTTTAACTCTTAAGCTCTCAGGTGGCTTGCCATCAGCTGTTGCATGTTCTGAGTCACAAAAAGAACAGGGACAATCCAGTTGGTGTTCTGCAACACCTGTGGTGAAAGTTCTGGTGAAGTTTGGACATGGGAAGGTAGAGGAGAACCGTTAAACTAAATGGTGGAAAATGAAAGTTGCTGTGTTTGCTATATTCTTATGAAGTATAATATGTACCTCCCAGAGATCAAAAGTAACATCATCACATTTTCTGGACAGTCATTCTGTGATGATGCAGCTTTGTTTAGTCAAAACAGCTTTTATTCCCCACCTCCCTTTTGTATATAAGTCTGTAGTACTTAAGTTCTCCAATGCTGACTTAGGAGTAGTGGTATTTCTTGGTGTTACTGGGTGATGGTAAAGAAAAGTCTGAAAAATTATGGGCAGTCAGATGTTGTAGTATGCTTACTCAAGAAGCAAATCACAAAGGCATATAGACTTTTGCAAGTCAGGTACTCCTCTGTCAGTTTGCGGGCATAACTTAAGGTAGATAAGATGGGGCACTGTGGCTAATGTAACTACTTTGGACCAGTTAACCTTCCTGTAGTACCACTACCTTTATGGGAAACCTGATATTCTCTCATGTAGTGACAACCGCTGAATAATGTGTTTTGTAATTTGTAGACTGCCTATGGTAGTAATACACAAAGAAAGCTGCCAAATGGCACTAGTCTAATGTCTGTGATTTAGTCGTTATGTGATTGCTGCACAATAAAATGAGTATTGCTGATCTTGCACTGTTATTCCTTATGAGTGAGGAAGCTGTAGAGGAAGCATGAGTTCATTATTTTTCAACCAGTGTCCTCATGTCAGTACTTGTATTTTACTACTCTTGTGTAAAGTGTGTTGGTAAATTTAAAGCTTTTTAAGGAGCTTGATGCTGTGATGAAAGACCCTGAGACATGATGGTGACTACATGAGTGATAATAACTTGCTGTTGCTGGATACTTGATGGTTTCAGCTTGGACCTATAGACTGTTCAGAAGAAAATGCTTGCTGTTTCTTGTGCAACCTAATTGACCACCAGCAGCAATAACTAACCAAGTGAAAGAAACGACAGAATTGTTTGATACCACAAATGTGACTTTCATTTCAGTGTTACTGAATGGTTGCTGCCTATTAAAAGTGGTTCCACTAGCCCTCAAATGCTTAAGCTAACTGTGCAGAGTAAGCACCTCTGGAAACAAAATAATACAGTGTATTTGTCATTTGGCTGGATACAGCATGACTTTTATAGACCTCTCCTGTCGACAGTATAGTTCATCCCCAAGATGTTTAGCTGTTGAACCAGAGTAAGCAAATTTAGACAAATACACTGAGTCAAAGTCAGTTGGAAGCTTTTAAAATTCTCGTATGTGTTAGCATATGGCTTATTAAACTCTTTTCAGAAGTATATTCGAGGATTTAATTAACAACAGCATGACTGGGTCTTTTGCGTGTACTAGCTGCTGTGACCTTTGGTGGCATGTTTCAAGTAGAAACAAAGGTTTTAGGTCAGACAGCAGTTGAACAACAATTTCGCTGTTTTTATTATACCTCAGCAGCAGAAACAGAATAATATTTTTTTCCACACATTAGTGACAACTTTAGTCTAACATACAGCCTAGAAAAGCTTGTGCAGATATGACCCTATTAACCTGAGGTTAACATGTTAATCCATATTGAGTAATTGAGTAACAACATTGAGTGGGGGACACAACACACAAAGCTTCCATCTCAAATTTAAGCCAATGAATTGCAATTCAGGACTGTTGTGACTTTGAGGCTGTATTTGCATTTCCTCAGCTCTTTTGAACAGAGTAAGAGCAATGGTGTTGAGAGCATTGAAGAATGTCCACCTAATAATGCAGCAGATATTGCAAGTGCTAGTTAGTGCTGCTTCTGTTCTGAAAACAAATAAACTAAGCATGTTTTTACTCTCTTTAACTACAGATGCTACAAAACTGAATAGAAGTTGTAATCATATAATTTAAGAGCTATTTGAAGTTGTCCAGAAATTGATTATTGCCCATCCTTACCCCTTTTTAACTCCTTTGGTTTGAGATAGTTGTTCCATGCTCCAGAGCCAAACATTTGAGGTCTTTGCTTTTATTCTCAACAGATTTTTCTGTGAAGGTTGTAACTGTCTTTGGGCCACAAGTATTTTCTTGTCAAGGAATCTTCATGTTCTGCACTCATTTGACTTGCACTTCCTTTGTGGTCCAATTGAAAACTGCTTAGTCTCAATTGTTAACTGACTTGAAGCAGTTTGCAGAAAAACTACCTGAGATTCGCTGACAATCAGTGTTTGTTTTGTTTGAATTAAATAGTATCAACAACTGAGTTAAAGGCTAAAAGCCTTCTGCCACTGGAAGCTGATTGTCAGCATAGAGTTTTAGGAGCTTTACAAATGTCAGCTTACAGTAATTTACAGTTGTTAACTCAAAACATAATTAACAATTTAGCTAAAAAATCCAACTGAGCCGTATCAGGTCCTGTTAATCTTCAGGCAGCAAAAAAAGTCAGTTTTATAATTAACACATGTAGTTACCAACAGGAAATTAGTTGTAATCTGCTTAATGTTGTTTTTCATGAATATACTTGCCCGCATTTTAACCTTTCTATCTGAATATTTAAACCTCTTGGCATGATGATATATAGCAGTAGAAGTGTGGACAAGCATATCCACAGTGTTGATGAGGAAGTTTTATTTTTTTAATTAATCTCTAGTTCTAAAATTTCATTTGGATACAGGGGGAAGTATGCTTCCCAACAAGAAAGTTGGTGTTTCAGTATCCTTGAGGTTTTGTTTTAAGAAAAAATAGGGAGATAACATGGATTCTCGATGTGACATTCCTATGCCCCAGGTTGTTCCCATGTAAAAAATAGTTCAAGCCTAAGACCTGCTGAAGATAGTGACTGCTAGAAATTATCTAGGAAATACTAGGAATGACTAAGGAAATACTAGAAATGACTAGGAAATGTTTATACTTCTGGCTTCTTTAATGGTTGATGTATGGATGATCATAGCAGTGCCACGTGGAATCAGAAGGAGGAAGTAAAGCCCATTGCTAATCTCTTCTGTTTGCTAGTTGGGGAAAATGTTGTTTAGGTATTATTGACAGGAAAGTATAGCCTGTGAAATGGTGGGAGTTCTAGGTGTATGCATACATACAAATACATGCAAAAATGCAGGGATTGATCCTGTGGCATATTTACAAGAAGAAAAAGTGCTTGTAATGTTTGCAGACCATAGTGAATTTGGAGAGTTTGCAAGAATTTTGTGAAGCACGATTAAATTTGAAATGTTTTGGCAACTTTAGTGTCCCTAAAAAAAAAGGGGGGGGGGAAGCAATGCTTATCAAGTTGTCTCTGAAAAATGCAAGTTGTACTGTGTTTAAAAAGCATAGAAAGAGGTGTAAAAGGCACAACTAGATAAAGGGTATTGGAAGTTCAGTTTGGAGGTTTGCAGGATGGTGTTTTCAGGTTAGTCTGGGTTGCATAGGTCTGCTATAGCATATTGCTGTGAAGCTGCCAAATAATACCCAAAATACAGTTTGAAGTCTGACCTTGAAGACATATAAGGCAATTCTTCTTCCTCTTCTTGACAGCAAATAGTAAGTCCCTTTTTCAGTTCTGGTCAATGTGGTTTACTTGAGTGGACTGAGAAAGTTCAGAAGAAATCCAAAATAAGTCAGGACTTTATCAAGACTTTGACAAAAGAGTATGTGGTCCAGAGATGGAGAATAAATGGCTGCAGAATGGAAAGGACTGCACTGTTCTTCGTGTTTGACAGCAGAATAAAATTAACTGCATTAAACCCTCCTTAAATAGGTTGTGTATTGTTATATATTGAAACTGTGCTGTTGGAGAAGCCTTGGGAGGTTACCTAGGTTCTCCTTATAAGGTTTAATTTACCTGGGAGGGTGAAGTGTTTCTGGAGGAGGGAAGGGAGGGTTTCCGTCACTGAATCACTTAACTCCAGAATTGTTCCTTATGTAGAAAGTGGTGAGCTGATTTGCTTCTTCAGGAGATGTCTTGGTGAGAAATGTACTACTTCTTTGTTAATAGGTGAAGATGGGAAAGCTGATGAAATTTCTAGCAGGTGGCTTTCTTGGAATACTCTGCAGGTGTTCTTTGAGCTCATTTTCTGACTGCCAGGCCATTGGTCAGACTTTAGTCACCAGCTTTTGACTGCTGGACCATGAGTCTTGTATACTCTTGCATTCTGAATGCTGTACAGGAGAGACTAGTAATCAATATGTTTTTGTGTTTCAAAAATTTTATGTAGACTAAGATTTGTTTTGAATAAAATGCTAAGTTTCTCCTGATTCTCAATCTCTTTCAGATTTGTTACCTGAAAGTGCAACGTCTTTCTACCTGTGACTTTCAGATTCCATAGTTTTATTTTTCCAGCTATTCTGAACTGTGAACTATTTGAGTAATGTTTTAAGTGGCACAGGAGAATGTGTTAGTAGCTGTTCTTCAAAGTCCTATAGAGGATAAGTTGTGTGTTGCACAGATAACATCTGCTTTTTCTTTGCAGAGGGTCTGTAATCTGAGCAGACCAGAGAATTATGGAGTGGGCTAAAAAGTGTTCATCTTGGAGTAACCTCAGTGATGGTGACAAAATAATTGTGTGTGTATGGTGTCTTTGGGGGGTGTGTGTGTGATAATTTTTTTAACGTAGCAGTAAAATGGAGGACAGAGAATGTGACAGGAATGAGGTGTGGACAGAAGAGGTTTAGAAGAGCATATGTTAGCTAGAGGCATAATGTAAAGAAATGAAATGAAAAGCCTTTAAACTGCGGGTGGAAAAAGTCCAGACAAAAATTTAAAAATTTGTGTTCAGAAATTGTATTCTTTTACCAGCTGAATTTTCTGCCAAATAATGCATTTTTAAAGCTTCTCGTTTTTGTCTTGGAGGGCTTGAATCTTTATTGCTCCATCACTGGTGGTGAATGCTCCATCACTGGTGGTGCTCTAGGCCGGGTTGGACATAGCCTTGGGTAGCATGGTTTAGTGGGAAGTGGCCCTGCCCCTGGCAGGGGGGATTGGAACTAGATGATCTTAAGGTCCCTTCCAACCCTAACTATTCTATGATTCTATGATCTGGTAAAGCATTCGCAAAACATATGTGTTCTGTAGTAACAGAACAGGTTATCTTACTGAGAGTTATCAGTAATTCTTGTTTCTAGCATTGTTGTGGCACTGATGGACTTCTAATAGAAACAGTAGGGTAAACCAGTGTGAAATACAGGAATTTTTTTTGTCTGTCCTAGCATATATTCTGATTAAGGGCCCTTAAAACAGTGAAGCATTAGGAA
This sequence comes from Forpus xanthops, assembly GCA_032466535.1. NCBI lineage: Eukaryota > Metazoa > Chordata > Aves > Psittaciformes > Psittacidae > Forpus > Forpus xanthops. The sequence continues at coordinate 27,011 of JASSUY010019077.1, read as the reverse complement.
AACATAATTTTGTATGCTTTATACTCTGAAATTCTGCCTGTGTTGGTTTCCTTTGCTTAGGAGAAAATATTTTAGAGGACTTCTTTTCTTCTAAAGGATTTATATCCTTTAGGACCTTTTTTCCTCTGCTGTTGCTGCTGTTTACCATGGGCATGGAAAGGAGTTTAATTCTTTTGTTCTCATCGCTTTTCTCCTCTTTTTCAGAAGTAAGAAACTTTTTAGCAAGAAAAAATTGAAAAGGAAACAGAAGACTAAATTGAAAGTCAAAACACGCAACAAGGTAAGTTTGTAACTAACTGGACAAAGTTCTGCCTCAAAAATGAAAATAATTTCAACAGGGAGAAATATGAGAAAAAATTAACAATTTGCTTAGAAAAGATAATAGGCCAATATTGTTTGTATGTTTACTGTATTCTACATGACTATAATGTTAACCTTATTCAACTGTGTTTGCTACTAATGTTCATCATGAAGTAATATGAAGAGCTTTTTATGTTCTCCAGTTCCTTAAGTGTAAATATAGCTAAGCATGTTGGTCTTATAGTTAAGTTTTAAGAGATGAATGTCTACCCAACAGTTAGAGACTACTGTAAAGAGTTCTGTCCATGTCACCTAAAGGCAAAAGGGAGCATTCAGTGTCTTAAGGAAGCCAGAATTACCTTTGAGAATTCCTTCATGATGGAATAGATGATACTTTTTTGTTTCTATTAATATTTTCTCCCTGTTTAACTTCTGCCCCCATCCTTTTAAATGCGTGGTAGCAGAAACAGTGAACCTCATTGAAATGTTTACTTGGTGCAAACAAGAAATCTAGGCAGAAGCAATAGTATTTTAAAATACTGCTCTACTGCATTCTTTGTGTGTTACAGAGCTGTTATTTCTCTGTTTAAACTGTAGTCTTGGGAGGATTTTCGTCAAGACCTACTGCAGACATAGAAGCTTCTTCCTAGGTTCCCACTGTAGACAGTAAAGAAAAATAGCTCATTTCTGGAATAGTTCTGAAGAGCCACTGGAATATCCAGTAAAAATGCAGTAGTCAGTTGAATGCTCTTATAATACAAATAGACTGTAGATCAGACTGGCCATGTTATCACTGTTAGCCACACCTTATGTAGTTCCTCTATCTCAAGACAGATGATTTTGGGAGGGTGAAACAAGTTCTGTATCTTTCCACTTGGTATTGCCTTTTTGGATACTTACCAGATTGTTCTACTTATCTCAAGCAGTGCAGCTCCAGACGGTGGTATAAAAGGGTCTTATCTTCACTTTCTGTTCTCAGTATTGTACAGTGAAATATTTCTGGTCCTAACTGAATTTTCCAGCCCTTTCTTCAGTTGCTAAGATACTAGCAGTTTTAGCCCTGTTCCTGTCATGATTTTATCAGACTCAACACAGAAAACACAGTTAGAAATTTGAAGAAATTTTGCAGAAAGTAATTAGTCTTTGTGTGTTCTACCTACTGTCAGAAACTTGTGCTTCTAAAATAACTCTTCAGCTTTCATCATTGTTGCTGTATAAAGGGAACCTTGTCTTTCTGGATAGTGGTGCCCTAGTTCAACTGCCAAGTAGAAGCTAAATCCAGAACTTCTTTTCTTTGTAAACTTGGCAGTCAAATGTGTTTCTTGGTTTTATTTGCATTGCATAATGGGTTGGTAGGATCCCTTCTGAATGGACAAAGACAGTATGAGCATCCTAAAGGCTGGTTCTTATCGGTAGTTACAGATTTGGCACTAACTGATCATCTCTGCACTTCACGCTTATGGAGGACTGTTTACAAGATTTTTCTTCGATTTAAAATGGCTTGTACTTGAAGTATTAAGTGAGATTTATCTGTCTTTGAAAGACATAATGGGGTTTTGCATATCTTTTAGTGATACCTGTATTCTAGACAGCCTTTAAGGCGAGCCAGCTTTAGCCAGCAGAGTATTGGTATTTTGAGTTGCTGAGGTAGAGGTATGCATGATAGCAGGATATTGTTTATTGCATGAAAAACGTAGCTGAAAAGGGAAAGATAATCTAAACATGTAAGGCTGTCTTCATCAAACTTTGTTTACTGACGAAGTGAGGTGTTTTGGGTTTTTTTTGTTTGTTTTGATTACTTCCTTGTTTTTTTGTTGTTGTTGGTTGGTTTCATTGGCTCTCCCCCACACTTTTCAATGCGTCCCCATGCTTACCAGTGCAGAAAAAGCACAATGCTAATTTTTATAATGTAATGTCTGAAAACAGATGTGTGTATTGTCAGGCAAGTACATGTTTCCATTTGAAGCCTTATGATAGGGTTTATTGAAAAACACATCACTACTAGACATTCTGAACAAGAGATCTTGTGTGCATTAGTTATAGGTTTTTAATAACCAGGGTCTTTCAGTTTGAACAGAGATGGGAGCTTTCTCTTAATAGGCTTGGTAGAGGCTGGGAAGGCCTTAAATTAAGAATAATCTGAAGAAGCACAAAAATTTGGTATTTATACCCTGCATTTAATAAGTATGAGAATTGAGTAATTGAAGAGGAGAGAACATTGAGAAAAAGAAAAAAAAAGGTCATTGTTGAGCAACTGGAAGAAAATTATTTCTGCCATTTAAGCATTAAATATTACAACATTTTAAGTATGATACTTTAATTGGTGTTTAGTGCACCCCAATAGTTAGCGCATTAGTGTCTTTCTAAGCTGGAGTCATGTTATAATCACTTGTATTTGAACTACTGCTAAATTTTGGGTTTATGGTTTATTATCTTTTTTTTTAATGGAGGTATAAAAGTTTTCCGTGTGGGTGCAGTGTGTTTTGGCTTCAACATTCAATGCTGAATAAGAGTGACTTTGACACAGGAACAAGTATGTGGTTATTAGATGTGGGTGTAGCGCCTTGGGCTCCTGCCTCTGGCCTCTCTTCCCTCCCCACCTCCCCCCACTTCCTTTTTTTTTTTTGGCAACGGTTATCAGTAGAAAATTGTAGGCTGTGTAACTTACCTCAGCCCTATTGAATATTGCTGCTTCCCATCCCTCCTCCCTTTTCACTCCTTGGAGTTTTTGCACTTTCCTGTTAAAGGTGTAGCTTAGGGCATTTAGCTGAGAGACTAGACAGAAAGACAGAGTTCACTATGGTTTGTTCTCATAATGTCATTTGAAGAAGGCTGGAAAACTGCAGTCTACCAGAGACAGGGAATGCACTTCCACTGATCAGCTTTTGTTTAGGCAAATGTTTTGAACTATGACTTCTTTAGCTTTATACAAATGGAAGGAATAAAACCTTTGGAAAGGACAGTTCATGTACCAGACAAATTTAAGCTAATGGTTAGCTGTGTAAGATGAATCAACTGGGATAAATATTTGTCTCATCAGAGACACTCATAGCTACTCAAATAATTTGGTAGTGGCAGGAGGGCATCTCTTTCCAAGAGATGTTTGAACTGTACAAAGAAAAATCTGGAGAGGTTCTGTGCTCCGTTATACACAGGTTAGATCAGATGGTTATTATAGCCTTATCTATCTTTAACAACAGATTAACTTTCTATTCCTAGATTACAGTCTATTTCCATCACATCTGAGAATAAACAATTTTTGCAGTCATCTGGTTCAAGATGAAAGAAATAAATTGGTCAGAAAATAAGCTATGTATGGATGTGATCTTTTGGGAAAACTGTTTACGTGCAAGGGGAGACCAGAGTTTGTTTTTTTTTTTTCCCTGCTTCTTGAGTGTACAGGAACATTACAAAAGGCTAACTGAAAAGGTTACTTGTGAGTCTGATTGCTCTGTTGTATGAACCAAATCTGTGCCATTTAACCTCTCCTATATAATGCATCCTTCCATTCCACAGGGACTATATGTTTACAAGAACAAGTCACACATCAGAGTATGGGCATCTGCACTTCATTCTTTCTCTTGTAAAATAGCCTCTTGTCTTTTAGATAAGAGCCTCTTTTATGTAAGAGGCTTCTGTGTTACTTTTGGAAAAAAAAGTAGCACATAAGAAATAAAATTTTACCTTTATATATTAAAGCTATATTCATAATTCTTTATGTACATTGGCATTGCAATTTCTCAGGCCTGTATTTAGGTTTCATTATTCAGTAGTTCAAGATTGAGTCGTTCTTTCTTTAATATCCCTTAAAACTTCAAGAATAAATTTTTTTTCTAATTTTTTTTTAAACATTTGGAGAATGTAATCTGCTTCTCTTTTGTCTACCTAAAATACAGAAAACTTTTTTGGGTAATTTAATTAGGTTTATTGCCTCTATCTGTTCATCTGAAAAAGACGCCTTAGTCCTTCTGACCATCAAAATGATCTTTCATCACTGTTACCTTACCTTGTATGATTTCAGAAACTTCTTTTTCAAGCTTAATATTATACATTTTGTGAGAATAACATTGTGTTTAAAAATTGGTCTTCCTTTCTATCAAAATGAATTTAAAATGTTTTGTCTAAACACAAATAAACTTTTGCAGCACTTGAGACGGAAGATGTTATGAATACTGGATTTCTGTTAAGTCCTATGATTTATGTTTCATCATGTATTTTGATTAAGAAGTTTCATTTTCAATTCATGGTGGTACCAAGTGAAACAAAACCAATAAAGACTTCAGAATGTCCCACTTTCTTACAGCTCATACGAAATTCACGAAGTCAAAAAGCATCGTTCTGTTTTCCAGTCTTGATGCTCCATTTTTTTTTTTTTTTTTTTTTTTTTTTTTTTTTAAGTTTT
>JASSUY010019077.1:0-22299 GCA_032466535.1 Forpus xanthops | reverse complement strand
CAAATGCTTTGGGAGAACGAAAAGGTAGAGCCTATAATCTGGTCTTCACTAAGACATCCTAGAAGCTGAGCTTCTAGTCATTTTAATATTTGGTAAGTGCTTTGGATTGCAGAATTCCAACACCCATTAAAAAAAGGCCTTTTGGAGGTGTAGAAAATATGATTGTAGCTTTTCACTGTGTGGACAGTGTCGTGTAAAGTTATTTCATACTTCTTTGAATCTTGATACCCTTAATACCAAGAAACAAGCTATAGGGTGGAGTTTTTGAAATAATGTATCTCGTAGCTCAAGAGCAGTTGATTGGATTATTAATAATCCTAGATATGTGCAAAATTAATAAACTGCTTCAGTGAGTTTTAAGAAGTCGATTAACATTTTGTCTTAATCTTCTGCCATTTTCCTTGGATATGTAGAAGCACTTTGTGCCAACATCAATTGCAGTATCATTATGAGAATTGTTGTAACTTAATATAGACTTTATTAGTTTGACATAAGAATTGTTAAATGGTACAGTTAGTGGTTAGATTTTCATAGGTATCTATTCTATGTCAAAAACTCAGAGCTGGTAGCAAGATTGTATTGGTGGTACCATAGGCAAGTGACCCAGTGCCATAGCTCTCATTAGTTGCAGAAAAGGAAATTTCCAGTTGATGATGAGATGAACTTAAGTCCCAGTTTCCCAACTTGATCTCATCAGTGCATCTGAGCTGAGTGAGGTTAGGAATCTGTTGTAGGCTGGAAAGGAAAAAACTTGCCTCATATGGAAAAAATTCCGATATCTGTTATTAATACTTTCCCTGCCATTGTTGAAGAAAATTAAAAATGGAAAGTGCTCACTGAATGAGTATTTGCATTAGAGGAGCAGAAGCATTTTCTTTTTCTGTTTTGTTTTAATCAGTTCCATCTCTGCCTTTTGTAAAAGAAATAAAAAAAATGAAGTTCATACAACCTGGTTATATACCTCCACTTCTGAACAGATGTTTATTTCGAAGATCCGGAAACTATAAATCCTATAGTTTAAACTTCTCAGAGGCATGAGCAAATCATTTTATCATGAATAAATGGTCAGTGGTGTTTATCTTATAGTGAAGTTTGTGGAGGGAGAGAGAACAAGGTGATGATTGAAAGTTCTAGTCCTCCTTTCCAACCAGAAACTATCTTGCCATTCAGCACCTTTCTTTTTGCCTTTAACCATCCCAAGCATCTGTATGCTTATGCATTTAATGTTAATTCAGTTGAGTTTTTATTTTCTCCTCAAGTGAAAGATGTTAAATGGTGGAAGTCATAATTATCCTTAAGTTCTAACATGTTCTTACAACCCTTATTGTTCGACTTACTGTTCAAAAAAGGATTTATTTAATGCAGTCGAAAGTCCAGTCCTTTTAAACTGACAAAATTCTCAAGTACCCTTGTTAGGATTGCTACTATATTTGTTGAGTGTATAACAGAATGAAGTATAATATACTTCTAGTTTCAAAGTATTTATAGGTCTAGATACGATACTGTGAAGATAAAATAGAGGTATGAAATAAGAAATGTAGACAGTGGGTTAACATCACAGCTAGGAATTAAACTAGTGAGTCATATATTCTGATGCTGCACTGTTAAGATAGAGCAGGGTGTTCTGGGTTCTGGAGAATATTGTGCTGTTCAAGTCTGGGTAGGAGATTACTGTATATAACTAGTTTGCCTTGTAAAAGACCGAGACACTGAACACAGAAAGATAGAATGGTTAAAGTGCTTACTATTTAAAAGCTAATGCATTAGGTAAGGGACTTTTTAATAGTTGTATTAAGAATAAGGAAGGAGTTAATTTCTGAAAATTAGTCAGCTTTTTATTAATAGGCAAGAAAACATACATTGATATTTTGTCTAGCACTGTCATGTCTAAAATTATCTGTGCTGGTTAACTTGGCCAACGTATTTCAAAAGAGGCTATGTGAGCTACAGAACTGAGGCTGTTCTGGAACAAAGACTAAGCTGAAATCCTGACAAGAAAACCAGAATAGAAACTGTTTGCAGATTTTATATTTGCAATATCTGATACTAATTAGATAAGTGAATTTAAGACAGAGATATTTCAGAGATTCCAGATACTTTTGTCTTCCTGTAACTGTCAGTAAATTAGGAAATGCATATGAAACTTACTAAATTTTCTCTTTTTTTAACCTGCTGAGTTCAGCTATGTTAGTTTTAAAGCTGAAAGCTTACCTTGTATGTTTGCCTTAGCAGCAACTGCAAAAACTCTTGGAGTATATATATGGATACTTGACATACAGAGGAGTCATATGTTACAGCTGTTTAGTTTTCTGGTGCCAAATATATTTTAAAGTATGTAGTAGCTCATTATCATTGATATCAGTCCAATTCTATTCTGATGCATTTAAATACTGAAATAATGTGAGGTTTGAGTTCTTGTAGGGTTTAAACATCAGCTTTAGCATTTCAAAGACACTTATGCTTAAGAAGGACCAAACTTATGTGGTCTTTCAAGCCTTAATAACAGAAGTTATGTTGTGCTAAAAAAAGAAGGGAGAAAGCCCCCAAAATTCCCGAAAGTTTGTAGGGAACCTTTTGCAGCTTGCTTTTTTTCTCTTCTCCTCCCCCCACTCCATCTTTATTGTTTTGTGCTTACTGCTAACACTGATATGGGTAAAAAATTAACACATTGTCTGTGTTGTGTAAAATAGGGTATAGAGTAAGTTATTGCTTTTTGACATTTTTAGCTTGCAGTGATTTTGTAGTAGTAATGGAAAGGAAAAATAGGCAAATATGTACCAATACAGTTAGAATAATAATATAGTCAAAAGTAAAATGAAGGATGTAAACTGAAATATTTTGAAGCTATTTTGAATATTTTTGGGGCTTTGTAAAGTATGGTGTTAAATGATCTAACTTAGAAGCCAGTGTTATTTCTGGTAATAATAAGATAAGCACAGATAAAGATGTGTTGTGAACTATTGCTGTGTTTTGATGTACAAATTTCTGACTGCTGTATTGCAGAATAAACCACCCCATTAAAACATTATCCACTTCATGGTTCTCAAACTTCTTTTCCCTTGTTTTGTATTAACGTCCTCTTTCCTATCACTGTGCTCGTAGATGTGTATTTCCACTCTGATCAGTTCCAAATCATTGTAATATAAATTGCTGCGTACTTTCGTGAAGGTTGTCATTTACAATACCTATTAAATAAAAAGGCAAAAAGCCTCCACCCTCACTGCCCCCCAAGAATACAAGAAGCAAACCAAAATAACCTAGTGATGGTAGTCATGACGCTGACTCAGTCTGGCCTAATGTATGTCCAAATTTTTCCTTGCATGTTGAAGCAAATTTGTCCTTAACCCTTAACCTAGTCCTTCTCTCCTTAGCTAGTCTTTGTGCCTTCTGTCTACATCAAGGTATTACAGGGAATTGTTTCCTCCTATACGTGTTAAGTCCAGTTTTTCACAGCCTGTGTTCAAACCAGCCTAGTATTTGGTAAAGCACAGTAGAAGAGAAAGTATAACACTGCCTGGGGATTTTTTGTTGTGGCATTTTGATTGTTGGTTTTTAAGTCTGTCATTTCTCCTGTCCCATCTTACTGTGCAGAAAGGAAGAGTAGGGGTCAGAATTTAAAAGGTGGTTTTAGAATTTTTTTTTTCTTAATAATTTTCCAAGTCTAATTACAGCTTCATGGAGGCTCTTTGTCTTGGCAGTGGCTGACAGTAACATGCCACTAGTCAATACCAAGGGCGGGAGGGGCAGGGTAGTGGTAGGGTAAGGGCATGTGTTTCTCAGAACAGTTTCCCAGCTCTTATTTTGCAGCTCGGGATTTGTGAAAACAGGATGGTGTCCTGTTATGCCATAGGCCTTGATAGATTTTTGTATTCAGTGGTTTGTCCACTAGGTATTCATTAGTCACAAAATTATTATCCACAGCATCCTGCCTGGGGAGTTTTTGAACTTGCCATCTGGTTTCATTTAATGACAAAACAAGTAATGGTATTTTTAATTTCTAATCTATATTTAGCATATATTTCATTATTATTTCACAAGGGATGAAAATTAACAGATAGAATAATGCTTTTTAAAATTCAGTAATAATTAAAAAAAAAAAACCTGACAACTGACCCTGTTAAGAAGAGAGTAGGGTTTTCAGTGTGGCAGAAGTTTGGACCATTCCACAGCCTGAGCTGCTTTCATTTTCCATCCCAGTGTCCTCAACAAGTTATGAGAGGCAGAGACTAAAGCCAGATGGAATATAGTGAAATATGTTAATCTTCCTTGTTTCTTTCTTCCCTGAAACATAATTGGATTTCAAAAGGAAAGTTTAGTCTCCAGCTTGAGAATCATTTGGCCAGAATTTCAGACCATTAAGATTGCTTACATTTAGCAAAGCATGAAACTTCTGATAAAATTGCTTTTTTTTTTTTAGACTGAAAACCTAGAGAGTACCATAACCATACCAGATATCAAATTACACAGCAACCCTTCAGCTTTTAATGTTTACTGCAATGTCCGCCATTGTGTGTTGGAGTGGCAAAAAAAGGAAGCATCTGTATCGCTGGCTTCAAAGAACAGTGTACAGAGTGGGGATTCGGACAGTGATGAAGAAGAGGAATCCAAAGAGCCACCTATTAAACTCCCAAAGGCAAGTAACTGGTTATTGTTTAAAGCGTGCTATCAGAAAATAGCGATAGTTTATTTGTAGTCAGTTAGTCCAGAATCGTCTGATTTGATAAATTAGGAAGATCTGTATATCCTGGTAATTAATTTTAAGTCAGTTAAATGTCAGGTAAGCATTAAGCATGTACTCCTTTACTGGTGGTTGAAAATAACCAACAGCCTGAAAGGTCTACAAAAAATGTAAGTAAGGCAGCTGTCAGAGGCTACTACCTGTAGTGATAAAGGCTGCTTTCTTTTGCTTTACCCTATGAAATAATAAACCTTTCTGCTATTGGAATTCAACTGGCAAGTGTTTTTTAAGATGATTTGCCAGGTATATGTGTAACTGCAGTAATTGCCTGTTATTCTTACTACCTTAGTTTTTTTATCATCCCCTGTTTTGGCTCTAGTGCCTTTTGGCACTATAGTAATGCACATTAAGAATTTGGACATTACAGTTCAGCAGGGTAGGTTTTTTACTGTTCACTACTTCTGTGCTTATAATTTATGTAGAAGCCACTGTGTTTGTTTTTTTTTTTTTTTGTTTGTTTTAATTTGCTGATTCACTGGTTTTGTAATATGTAACCTCTGTGCATCTAGTTTGGATTATTGCTAGCTTATTGATGCTATGAATCCTGCTTCCTTTTGTTGTTCTGAGTATAAAAAGCACATTCAGTTTAACTTTTTCTTTACTCTAAACCAAACACTGAATTAAAAAGGTTCTTGCAGCAGCGATTATGTAGAATGTTCTAGTTGCCTAGAAAATTAGAATTTTATAGGTGCTTGTGTTTAGTTGACATTATCTGAAGGGCAGAGTTTGCACTCGAATATAATGATGAAGAATTGAAAATGAATGAAACAAAGTCATGTAACTGTAATTTCATGGTTGATAAGTCATAAACAGACGGGTTTGGGTTGGAAGGGACCTTAAAGATCACCTGGTTCCAACCCTCCCTGCAATGGGCAGGGACACCTTCCACTGGACGAGGTTACTCAATGCCCTATCCAGCCTGATTTTAAACACTGCCAGGGATGGAGCAGCCACAGCTTCTCTGGGCAACCTGTGCCAGTATCTCACCTTCCTGTCTCTCTCTTTGCAATTTAGAGCTATTCCCCTTGTTTATGAACTGCATTTGACTCCTTGTGGATTATGTTAAGGGAATTAGCAAGTGGTTGTAGATGTGTCATTTGAAATGTAAGTAAAAGGCAATGTAGCTATTAGCATTCATAAAGAATTCAATGGAGTCTTGAAGGGATTTTGAAATGAAAAGATGTTCTAAGTAGGATGAGATTTATCAGGGGTATGGACAGAACACTTGCATGTGGAAACTAAAACACTGACATTGTTTAAACTATTAGAGAGCTGATCAGAAGGATAAGCCAGAAAAGTGGTACAGGTTTAAAAAGATGGTGGCTTAGGAAAAATGATAGGGAAACTCTAGGTAGGAAACTTCTTCTTTTATCTCATAATGTCTGTGTCTGGGCTTGAATTTTGTATACCATTCGTAAGGTTGGTTTACAATTTTGATCTGAAGTCTCAAAGATATTGCAAAGGGAATGGGAGGATGGCTTCATGGAGAGCATCAGTAAGAGCTTGCAGTTGTGACACACAGACTATGGCTGCAGCAATACTTGTTTTGGCTCAGACTTGTCAGAGAGCAGTGAGAACAAGCTTAAGATGTCTTGAAAAGAACTTTTCTTATTCTGTCCTTCAGTGCACAGTTTGGAGTTGAGACATTATATACATGTGGGTCTATATATATAATACACACACACACATATATATATATATATATAAAGGTTAAAAGACCTGTTTTAAGAAGCCTACCCAGTCTGTTGATCTCAAGGTACTAAAAAAAACCCCAAACAACCCAAAACCTGTGCAGATCAGGCAGGATCCCAGCAGAACTATCCATTGTTGATTCCTACTGCAGTAGAAGTTCATAAAATTATTTTTTATCTCTTTGTTGGATTCTCTGCAGAATCTTCAGCTGCTAGATGAGGTTTTCAGTCTGAAGATTGGGAAGAATACAATAAACTGCTCAGTTTATCTCAAAGATGCTATCACTGAAGAGAAAGAGTCTTTCTAAAATTAAAATGCACTACAGTGCATTTTATTCTTTAGCCTATAAGGTCAGCATTGAAGGGTTTGGGTTGGCAGGGACCTTAATGTTCACCTAGTTCCAAGCTCCCTGCCATGGGCAGGGACACCTTCTGTTAGACCAGGTTGCTTGAAGCCCCGTCCAAATTGACCTTGAACACTTACAGGGAGGGGGCAGCCACAGCTTCTTTGGGCAACCTGTTCCCTGTTCCACCACCATCATAGTGAAGGATTGCTTATAAATATCTAGTCTATATCTATCCTTTTTCAGTTCAAAGCTGTTCGCCCTTGTCCTATCACTATTTGCTTTTATAAAAAGAAATAAAAATATTATAACTGAATTTTGGATCCTGGAAAAACCATCCATGATGTTGTTTTGTATGCGTGTGCTTTCTCCCACTGCACTGAAGATATGAAATGAAAGGGGTAATTTGCAGGAAAATTGTGGTTGCACTTCGAAGACTTGATTTGATTATGTTTCTATTCTTCCTCCAAAAATCAAACAGGTGGTAAAATAACTTGAGGAAGGAAGGAATAAAAATAAATTGAATGACAGAAAAGACATTTATGAGGCATCCAGTAGAACTTACTATTGCCTGTCAGAATAGACTTGGTTTAAACATGAGTGGCAGTTCCATTAACTTATTTTCATGTTTCAGTCTTTTTTTTCCTTAGATTTTACTCAGGGTGAACCTACATTAAACACTCTAAGCACTGGGGCTCTGGTCCTGACAGAAACACATGGTGAAGTTTTGAGGATACGGTTGTGTCGTGGTTTAAGCCCAGCCGGTAACTCAGAATCACACAGCTGCTTGCTCACTCTTCCCCTTCTTCCTCCCCCCACCCCCAGGGGGATGGAGAGGACAATCAGAAGAATGTAACTCCCATGGGTTGAGATAAGAATAGTCCAGTAACTAAGGTAGAACACAAACCACTGCTGCTACCACCAATAATAATGAGAAGGAAATTAACAAGGGAAGAAAATGCAATTGCTCACCACCCGCCAACTGATACCCAGCCTGACCCGATCAGTGATCTGACCCTTCTGGGTAACTGCCCCCAGTCTGTATAGTGGGCATGAATGGGTATGGAATACCTCTTTGACTAGTTTGAGTCAGGTGTCCTGTCTCTGCTTCCTCCTTGCTTCCCCTCTTCAGGCAGAGCGTGAGACTCAGAAGGTCCTTGGTCAGAGTAAACAGTACTGAACAACAGCTAAAATCACTGGTGTTATCAGCATTGTTCTGAGGCTGAAAGTAAAAAACACAGCACTGCACCAGTTGCTGAGGAGAAAAGTGACTGCTACTGCTGAACCCTGGAGAGGTTGCTTATTTGTAATTAGTTAACCTTTCACCATCATTATTACATACTTTGAAAAGGAAGAGAAAGTGAACACTCAGTGGAGAGGAGAGTAATTGTAATCTCAGAATATTCAGGAATTCTAAAAGAGAAAATCAGGAGTGACTGTAACAGTGCTTTTATAGATGTTGTATTTGTTGTCATAATGAATGTCTAAGTACATGTGGAGTTCCAGTGACGAGCAATTAATCCTCATTTTTGTGACAAAAAATAATCTCGGCTGCTTTGAAGAGGAAAGTACTAGTTCTGCCAGTATCAGCTGTCAAATGCATCATTACTCAGTTTGGGAAGTCAAGTCACAAGCCAATTCTAGCATGCTGATTCTTGTTAATGAGCAAGGAAAAAGTTCTCAAAGTGCAAACTTCATAGAAATTAGAAGGCCTCAAAGACACAGTTTATCTTGCATCATAAAAAAAAATCAAATATTTTTTTTTAGAGAACTATTACTCTTAGATAAGTGCTTTCATATAATGACATTACTATTATTTGCTAGTACAGTTTTGTAGGTGGGTTCTTGATTTTAATTCTTTTGAATTGCGTTTATATTCCATATTGCATTTTTGTTATTCAGATAACTATCTTGTTCTGTGAACACTGGGATTTACACTTATTGGTGAAGATGCAAATATATTAACAGTTACTCTGAAATATCTGTGTTTCCTTAGATCATTGAGGTTGGATTATGTGAAGTATTTGAACTGATAAAGGAGACAAGATTTTCTCATCCATCCTTGTGTCTCAGGAGCCTACAAGCCCTACTTAATGTTCTTCAGGGCCAGCAACCAGAAGGCCTGCAATCAGAACCTCCTGAAGTCCTAGGTAATGTCTCGTCTATTACTGTATTTGTATTAATATGTATCTGTTACTGTGTTGGACAGAATTAAATGGTTTCTAGCAGGTATTTTTGTGAGATAATGTGCTTGTTCTCAAGTGACTGACTTTATTCTGGAGTGTCAACTCCTTGTGGAATAACCAGAACTTTCTCAGCATTTTTTGTAGAACAGTAAACTTGGTATGTAAAGGGTATGTGTGTTTATATATATGGAAGATTTTGTTGCTGTGTAATGCAGCATTTCAGTGAAACATAGTAAACATCATAGCTTTTGTTCAACATCTTTGTCGGTGACATGGACAGTGAGATTGAGTGTGCCCTCAGCAAGTTTGCTGGTGACACCAAGCTCTGTGGTTCGGTTGATACACTGGAGGGAAGGAATGCCATCCAGAGGGACCTTGACATGCTTGTGAGGTGGGCTGATGCCAGCCTGATGAAGTTCAACCATGCCAAGTGCAAGGTCCTACACCTGAGTGGGAGCAATCCCAGCACAGCTCCAGGTTGGGCAGAGATGAGATTCAGAGCAACCCTGCGAAGAAGGGCTTGGGGGTGTTGGTCGATGAGAAAATGAACATGAACCGGCAGTGTGCGCTCACAGCCCAGAAAGACAACTGTATTCTGGGCTGCATCAAAAGGAGCGTGACCAGCAGGTCGAAGGAGGTGATCCTACCCCTCTACTCTGCTCTCATGAGACTTCACTTGGAGTATTGTGCACAGTTCTGGTGTCCTCACCATAAAAAGGACATGGAACTGTTGCAACAAGTCCAGAGGAGGACCATGAGGATGATGAGGGAACTGGAGCACTTCCCATATGAAGATAAGATGAGAAAGTTGGGGCTGTTCAGCGTGGAGAAGAGAAGGCTGCGTGGAGACCTCATAGCAGCCTTCCAGTATCCAAGGGGGCCTGTAGGGATGCTGGGGAGGGACTCTTTGTGTTGGACTGTAGTGATAGGACAAGGGGTAATGGATTGAGACTTAAACAAGGGAAGTTTAGATTGGACCTAAGGAAGAAGTTCTTTACTGTGAGGGTGGTGAGGCACTGGAATGGGTTGCCCAGGAAGTTGTGAATGCTCCATCGTTGGTGGTGTTCAAGGCCAGGTTGAACGGAGCCTTGTGTGACATGGTTTAGTGTGAGGTGTCCCTGCCCGTGGCAGGGGGGCTTGGAGTTTGGTGATCATCAGGTCCTTTCCAACCCTGAGCATTCTATGATTCTGTGAAGCCGTGCAACCTTACAGATTTGTTTATCTTATTGAAGGTGTAAAATAGTTGGTCTTAATGGAAAAAAGATAGTTCTACAGTGAACTTACCATCTGCAGTTGTAATGTATAGCTTAGCTATTTAATGTTGCAATTTATATAAATATGTTAAGAAAGATGTCAGAATTCTTGCTTTTATTTACTTTGGTCATTCAAAAGCTTCCCGAAAATTAATTTTGCTTTTAGTGATACTGAAAAGTTGAACTTCTGATGTCTTTGAGTGGGTAATTATGACCTCCATGTTAAAATCTAATTATTTTCATTAATTCATGATTTTTGCTGGTTTATAGGACTGTGAGGAAGGCTAGGATGTATCATCTTTTGTTTAAAAGTAAAATAAAAAATAAAATGCATCTTCAGAGTTCTTATGAATGTTTTCCTATATTATGGCTCAACAGTATTCCATTTCCAAACATGATAGCAGTTTGCTCCAGAAGGCTTTTATTTTGTATTGATGCAGAGTATTGAAAAGCTACAAAGAAGGCTTTTCTTGATTGCTGCCTTGGTGATTGTGTATGCTATCAAAAATTTGAGGTGGATTTCAGTTCACACCTTGATTGTTACAGATGTTCAATCACTACACGGTGCTTGAAAAGGACACATGATCAAAATAATTTTGAAGCTTTGATTTGAAATGCTTGTTTCTGGGAAATGGGATGTGCTTCAACATGAGTCATGGTCATAAAGACCTGCACATCATCTTAGTGATGAGGTAGACTGAATAGGTAGGTAGAATAACTCTGGCCTATTTCTCGTTCCACTGTAATAGAAGAACTTTGATTTTCTTCTCTGGCTGTTGTGATTATCAAGTCTTAACATTTTCTGGTGAGAAAAGGAATGTTCAGGATGTTTTAGGACTATTTAGATGAGATGCTCTCTTTTCTAGGGCTAAATTATGGCTGAGGAAAGATGTATTTTTTGTTAGATTTAATTTCACATTGACTGGCAAATTGGTTTGTATGATTTTGTGACTTGTCTATGTAATCACTCTGTTTTATCTGCAGAGTCCCTGTTCCAGCTTCTTCTGGAGATAACTGTCCGTAGCACAGGAATGAATGACAGTACAGGACAGTCCTTGACAGCACTTTCCTGTGCTTGCCTCTTCAGTTTGGTAGCTGCATGGGGAGAGACAGGAAGGACGTTGCAAGCAATCTCTGCTATCCTCACGAATAATGGCAGCCATGCTTGTCAGACTATTCAGGTCTTGCAATAAAACTTCTCTGTATCTGGGGGTTTATTTAAATGATGCATACATGAGTTCTGAGAAGATCTATTGTGTAAATTCAGTTATTTTTTTTTACCCTCGCTAGTTTTGCAATAAGAGTAGGTTTTTCTTTGTCTTTCTTGAGTTAGAAATAGAACAGAAAATGCAACATTTGCAAACAGTTGTGTTTTTTACTCTATTTTACCATTTAGGTGCCAACCATTTTAAACTCTCTTCAACGGAGTGTACAGGCAGTTCTGGTGGGCAAAATCCAAATCCAGGACTGGTTCAGTAATGGGATAAAGAAGGCAGCCTTGATGCACAAATGGCCATTGAAAGAAATATCTGTAGATGATGATGACCAGTGCCTACTTCAGAGTGATGGCTTTTTCCTCTATCTCTTGTGTAAAGATGGACTTTACAAAATCGGTTCTGGATATAGTGGGACAGTGAGGGTAATGTGATTTCTTCTTGGCTGATAAATGATAGTTAAAACAATAACTTTTATGATGTCCTGTTTCCATTGAGAATCTTTGAGCTTACTAATGATCAGTTCTTCTGCAGTTTGTCTAAATTTTTCTGATGATTTCTGTAAGAATTTTACAGTATTTTCTTAAAATTTTTGCTTGTTAATATGGTTCAAGACATGGTTAGACAGTAAATGATTATTTGTAAAATTGCCACTCTAATATTAATTTTAAATGATTGGATTTTTTTGCTTTCCAGGGCCATATATACAATTCTACATCCCGCATCAAAAATAGAAAAGAAAAAAGATCTTGGTTGGGCTATGCTCAGGTAGGTGAATACTTAAAACATACATCCCACCCCCTATCCTTCATGAGTAGTTTTAAGTAGGCCTTGGCTTAGAGTAAGCTTATGTGGATATTGTATTGTTCTTTTGACTTCAGTTGTAAAAATCGGGTTTTTGGTACTGACTTTTAAGTTGTGGAAGATAACATCTGATAGAACTGACATATAGAAACGTGTAATCAAAAGTTTCACTGGTGTTGTCACTCTAGACTTTCTCACAGTATGATGGTTTAGCATGTAAATTTATGATTTGTACAGTCAGTTGATATATGCTTCTTGAAGAAATTAGTGGATGTAAAAATATGCTTTTGCAAAAAAATAGTGTAAAAATACTTGAAATACCTATTTATGAAAATAAGTTGACTTTAAAACATTTGCAGTAAAATAAGGAAGTGCTGTTTTGGTTGGAGGAGGATTGAGGGTGTGTAAGCCATAAGTAGAGATAATTGTTCATGTTACCACTGCAGAATTAACTATATTTGGATATTTTGTTTTCTTAGAGTTAGTTTCTGGAACATCAGCCACATTTTTTTATATCTTTGCCATTCATTATAAAAATTGTTGGGTATTTAGAATCCTGTTATTACCACTGTATGTGTTCTCTTTCTCACTCTCAAAAAAAACCACAATAAATCCCAAAAGAAACAAAAACAACCCCTACAACAATGCACAAATTAAATTTCAGAGAATAATTAATTTACTTTATTTTATAGCTACTAAGTAATTTTTATGAGTGATCTCATTGTCCCATTGTGAAATTAAGTGCTCTCCTTGCCATGTTTTTGAAGTTAAATTGTTCAGTACAAATATGTATTCTATTATGGAGTTGTCTCATATATATGCACACACACACAAAATTGGGTTTTGTTTAGTATCGGAACAGGTCACCAAAAGGAATACTGGCACAATACATGTGCGCAGATGCATTGATTCAGGAGCCCATTTTATAAGTTTGGAAAATAATAGGATCCATACAGTTTCACTTTATAGAGTTACACAATTGGACATTTTGTACATACCTATAAATGTATTTGATATTCTTCTTTGAGTGCTTGTACAGGTGTATGCAGTCACAGTGACTGTACCCAAAGACTGTTAGTTGGAAGAATGTCTATCTGGGGCTATATTTGTAGGAAGATGCGTAAACTGCACTTATTGCTAAGTATGTGTTTATAAAAGAGGTTAAGATGTACCTTCAGTCTCGTTTCACTTCAGGTGCTTGGTGAAATTAGCTAAAATTCAAGTGATTTTTCTAACTTCATCATATCAGTTATTTTAGACTGAAACTTTTTCTTGTCTGTTTTAATGCTCTTTACTTATTTTTCCTAGTTTATGTGGGTTTGGTTTTTCAGATTTCACAGGGATTGATTTATTCAGGAAATCTCAAGTAGTTTAGATGGAAGTAAAAGGGTTGGTTGGATTTTTCTGTTGATGATTGTAATTAGGTTTGACAGATGAAAGATATTCTGAGGTTAAGCCTTAATGACCTCCCTGTGAAATGCATCCATTTTTATATGTGTGGAAGCCCTACCTGAGGTCAGTTGTGTTTAAAGCAAGTGCAAGTTATGGTTGTATCTCCTGTTATGACGCTGCTATTGTCAGGATCATTACTTAGTCTTTTTTCATATTGACCTCTGCAATGCTCATTCAAGTGAATACTATTTTTTCTTGGCCTCAGTCACCTTGAATGAATAAGAGCCCTTAAGTAGTCTTCTTCTGTAGCTGCTTTTATAGTGGAAGTGCTTTCCAAGTGTAAATTCCCCAATGTGTTCCTGCCCTGCTCTCTCAAAATCTTTGAAGGGTCCACAAGCATTGTAGCATCAAAAAGGACAGGAAACCAAAGTTGCCATATTGCCTCTCTTACGGATCTGTGTGTGTTATGCACGCATGGGAGGGCTTACGGAACCAATCTTCTTTAAGCTAAAAAAACCTTGCTTGAGTTGTGTTTTTTTCTAAATGTGCACTCAAAATTATAGATATAAACAATAAGCCTCAAATGTGAGATTCAGGTAGGCAAATCATAGAATCATAGAATAGTTAGGGTTGGAAAAGACCTTAAGGTTATCTAGTTCTAACCCCCCTGCCATGGGCAGGGACACGTCCCACTAAACCATGCCACCCAAGGCTATCTTTATATTGAGAAGCTTTCTAAACTGGTGAGTGAATCAAACTTTACAAATATATCCACAAATGAACAGAGAGAGGATACTATTTTGGTATTCCAAAGGAGACTTCCTGACATGGGCTGCTGACCAGAATAGATAACTTTGGGGAAATGAAGGTATTCTGCACATGAAGAACCAGAAAGAGAAATTTAGTAGTCCTGAGGATGTCCGTTCCCTTAGGTTTGGCTATGAGCTAGGAGGTGAGCAGTGTATGTAACTCATTGTATGTAACCTTGTGTCATGACTATTGTTACCAAAATCATTGTATACTTTGTGGGCATCTCTTTGAAGAGCTCAGAGAATAAATACGTGGAATCTTGTTGGTGTGGGAGTCAAAGTAGTTAATCAAGTTTTTTGAAAAATTCTCCACTTTTCAATGTTCATTAATGATCACCCTTCTATATAGGGTAATGTATGTATCTCCTTCCAGGAATTTCTGTGAATCTTTTGTTGATTGGGAAAGTGGGAACAGGAACACTGGTTTCTACTGTTGCTGTGGATCTGAACTGTAATTGTATACACATATGAAAAACAGCATTAGTATGTATGGCTTCAAAAGCTGTATATGATCTTTAGTACGCTGATCTACAGCATACAAAAATGGTGGAGGAAGGAGGTCAAATTTCCATTTTCACTGCAGAATTTGATGAGTGGAAAAAGGTTGATTAAAATTAAATAATTTTAATGTAAAACTAACAAGTTTCAAAAATTAAAAAAAAAAAAAAAAAGCCAGAGATTCAGTTTTTTCACTCTTGACACTAGCCTGTAATGTAATTAAGAATATTTTCATAACAATATAAATATTATTACTCTTACCAGGGCTATTTATTATATAGAGATGCGAATAATCACAGTATGACAGCCATAAGAATAAACCCTGAGACCTTGGAACAAGACGGTACAGTTGCTTTGCCAGGTAAGACCCTCCAACTATGAGAAGAAGGTTATATAGCATAGCATGTTTACATGCTATGTATTTTCAGGTAAGCAGAAGAGAAACTGAGACACATTTTGAGATTATAAGGAGATTGTTTTTTTATGACTTTGGTTTGCTGCACTAGACCAGCTGCAGTATTTCATTCATCTTGCTCTCACTGCTACAAGAATATTGCAACATTTTAGAATGTATGGTCATCTTAATTTAAATGCTCCAAGAGCTTAACTCCCTTCTTAAAAAAAATTATTTCACCCCTTTGTTTAAACTTTGAGCATCTTACATCTAGCTAGTTACAAACTATGGCCAAACCCATTTTTTAATATAGGTAGAAATGTATTTGGTAAACAAAGGAGGCTAATGAACACTGAGGAACTACTGATGTTTAAATTGTGGATTTTTGTATATCTGTCTTGGATTTTTTTTTTGTATTCTTTTGTTTGGGCTTTTTGTTTGGGTGTTTTTTGCAGAGGAGCCTCATAACTTGGATCTGTGTTTTGAACATGAGGATGTTCTCGGAACATGCTTTAAAAAAATTGTGGAAAACCACACCTATTCTTCACCACTCACAAAAAAAAAAAACAGTAGAAAGGCATAAGAATATCTTTTGATTGAACAACTACAGGCTTATTCTGTACATCAGAAGAAAGATTTTGTGTTGCATCCTACATGAATAAAAAGGCACTGATTGAAACCTCAGGAAAAATCTCTAGCCTTTCTGTCTTTCTAACACAAACCGTAATTTTTGAATTGCTTTTTAGGATTTGTGGGATTGTTTTTCTACTTTCTTCACCTCACGGCAGCTGCTTCAACCACAAGGGTCCTTTGAGGTTCTTAATTATGTTACCACACTGGTAAACAAATCATTGCTCTTTGTGCAAGTCTTGAGAGACACTTGAGCACATTTAAAGTCTACACCTCCAAACTGCTAGCTTACTTTTGCAAATGTCAGTGACAAGTGTCATTCTGCAGGACAGACTTTATTGTGTTTATACTGGAAAAAAAAAACACAAACGAGCATTCCTGCTAAACAAAAATGTATTAATCTGTCAGAGCAAAAGGAAATTTTGTAACTGTGGGAGTACCCATTCATAACTCCCTCAAAGTATTTCACACAGTTGCATTTTATATGGTTTCTGATGGTGTCTAAGTGGATGCTAGATGTTTTCATAATGCCTGTCCTTTGTATTTTAGCCCTTGAACTTGCTGTTTTACTTTCTGCACTTCTCTTTGTTACATTGTGAGCAGAGATGGTCTTGTTCTTTTGTCTAGGACAAATTCAAAGGGCTCCACTTCTGGTTATTTCCATTTCTTGTTAGAAGGAATTAAGGGGAGTGGGAGGTACATATCTTGAGGAAACCTGAGTAGGTACATAACTCTAGTAGTGGCTGCTAATAACTCACATGTAGTGCTGAAAAACCACACTGGATAGAACTAGAGAGCAGTAACCTCGCCAACAGCTGAACACTAATATGGCTCCTACTCGGTGTGATATTCAGACATGGCTGTATCTGGAGTTAAACTCTTTCAAATGCCTGGGTTGGTGGTAGTGCATTTAAATAAGGTATTCGTATTTATTCCTGCAGGTATGCATAGGAGATGAGGAGTTCATTAGGAGATGTGGTTAGGAATTGATCCTAGCTAGAAATCACATGAACTTAGTAAACTTAGGGAGCTATGGAATGTTACGTTTTCCTTTCTCAGCATGATTCATCAGCTTCTTGAAACCATAAACTTCTATTTCAAAGGGTGGTATTTCTGCTCTGATGGATAATCTAACACATCTGACAGGATATCTGGAATTACCAGACTGTGTGTCAGCATTCTTGTATCTAGTGCTTTTGCCAAGCTTTATACACTGTCCTTGAGCTGTGGATCTGTCTTTCCAGTCCAAATACCATATAAGATTCTCTGAGTTCTGTGAGATTTTTTAGGTTATTGAATCCAAATTCACAGAGGAGGTTTTCATCTTGAACATATCATTACCTGTAATGCTTAGAAAGGTTGCTATGCTCAGCTGAAGAAGTTGAAGTTACATGTTATGTGGTTTCATTTTTCTTTGAAATTGCACATGGATATCTTGGTGCTCAGGACTAGTCACTTATTCTGAAAAGTACTGCTGATTTAGCCTGGATGAGCTCGAGTACTTACTAGCGGGCACAAAATGCAGTCATAGATTAATAGGCTGTTTTGTGGTGGAAGAGACCTTAAAGATCATCTAGTACTAGCCCCTGCCATGGCCAGGGATGCCTTCCACTTTTCCAGGTTGCTCAAAGCCCCATTCAACCTGACCTTGAACACTTCCAGGGATGGGGTATCTAGTATTCTGAGTAACCTGTTCCAGTGTCTCACCACCCTATGCATAAATATGTAAATACAAAGGTGATGCTTGACAATCATCTCTTGAAACCTCTAAGGAGGCTTGTGATTAACAGAAGTGTGTAGTTAGTGCCCTTTAAGTGAAACAGAAGCCCTTTCTGTTACAGTATTCTTCATACAGTAACCTTGGATAGCTTCGTCCCCAGACTTAATTTCAAAAGTCAGGTTGAATAAAACTACAGTAAGAGCACCTTGCTAGTTGAGACAGTATAATATTCTACTTTTCATACATATTTCACTTCCATTTTCTGCTCTCCCCATTAATTTGATAAATTAAGGCTGGGCCTGGAAGTTCTTATTCAGTGCTAATTTTTAGGAATGATTCAGAAGAATATACATTAAATCTCCAAAATCAAACAAAAAACCCCACACCCCAAAAACATCCCTGTTCAGATTTTATGAACACACCTACAAAGCATCTAAGCAACACCCAAAAACGTTGACTAGGAGGCTTGCCTCTTCTTGAAATGACTCAATAAATTGGCAAACAGGGTAATATGGTTCCACTGGTGGCCAAAATATCCTGTTTCCTTGACTGTTGTGCTTATGTGAGCATTTAATTTTCAGCCATTAAAGGGTTCTTAATACTTAGCAATTTTCTATAACCTTTCAGAAATGCCATTTAAATTCCTTTTGGAGCTTGTCCTCAAGTTATAGACAACTCTTGTTTTAACACTAGGACCATTTCACAGCATAGAGAATTAGTAAAATGAACTGACTTTGGACAGAGCTTATCAGAGATTACTTCTGAGGCGGCACTATTGCAAGCTCCAGTGTATCTACCATTCTCCATCCTGTTTGCAGCTTACTTCCTTTGTGATTTGTACCTGTGTGTGCTCTAAGAGGGAAGTTGTCTACTTTAGGTCTGTTTCTTCAAGGTGTGAAAATTAGAGAAGGTCATCTAATGCATATTCTGTTTCTGGTAAGATACTGTATTAGATGGGACAGTATAGCAGGAAAATGTAAACATGTTTATGGGTTTGTGAATCCTGTGGGATTTTACAGCTGTATTATTTTTATTAGAACACTCCAGCTAGCTAGAAAAACTAGCAAACTTGCTGATTATGCTGGAAAGATATTATATGTGGTTCATTTAGCGTTAAATTTGTTAGGCAAAATGTCTGATACTGGATCTTTGTTCTGGTTATGAAGCAGAAACTTGAAGTGTAAAGTAGCTGTCCTGTAGTAGAGATCTATTTCCTGTGTGTAATCAACGGAACAAGCACTTTACAAGCCATATAATACCATGTTAGTAGTTTCGCCAGCAGAACAGGAAGGGAAGAAGAAATGGCTTAGGGTCATACTTTGAGACTTGTAGAGAAAGTAGTCACTCCCCCCTCCTCACCACCCGAACCCCCCAAAATATGGCCAGAATTCCAGAATTCTTTCCTTACCTGTTTTTCTTGGAAATAGCTGACCTGTTTTCAGCAATATATTCAAATATATGCTTCATAGTTTTTCAACCTTCCTATTTTTATAGTTTGATGAAATTTATAAACAATGGGAAAATTAAATAAATAATGAAAAGTCTGGTTCTGTTTCATTTATTTCTTGTGGGGTTTATATGATGGACTGAGAAATCTTTACAGAATGGCTTTATTAAAAAAAAATAAAGTCCTTGGGGAAAGGCTAACACTCTCAGAAAATTAAAATTCAGTTATGTTATTATAGTTTAGAATAGCCCTCAGAAGTGAACACTAGATGCTTTTACAGTTAAATTGTGTGGTAAGCTCTTAAGGTTCATACAATGGAGAGTGCTTGGGGACAAAGGAGTATTATGCTTTTGATGAGAGAGGAGATCCTAACATAATATGTTATCAGAACAGTAAGATCTCTCTTTAGACAAGCTAGAACTCTCATAGTCTCACTGTAATGAGACTAAATTAGAAGCAGAGAACAGTGTCTGTATGTTTGTTGATGTAAACTGCAGTCTACTTAATCTTTCTCTTACAGATTGTCATACTGAAGGGCAGAATATCCTTTTCACTGATGGAGAATATATTAATCAAATAGCAGCATCTAGAGATGTAAGTCTTACATTTATTGGGTAAACTACTTTTCTCTGAATTGTTTTATTTTACAATATTTACTGCTTCATTTTTGCTTCCTGTTTGGCTTTTTCTTCACTAACACTGAAATCCATGTAGCTGGAGATAAGTAGCTAGGTAACTAGTGAGAAACTGCCACATTTGTGCATAAGGGACCACTATTTTGGTATCTATCCACACAATTTTGATTTCTTGATAGATTTCTCAGGATTTTTTGTATTTTTCAGATTAGTTATCAGGAAAACAAATGCTGCTCTTCCTGAGGAAATCTTATGTGGAATAATGCCTTTTTAACATGTTACTGTTCAGGGTCTCTATGGGATAAGCTTCTTAGAGCTTAATATTTTATTTATTTTTTTTTTCCCCTCTAATTTAATTCCTTGTAATTGCTTTGGAACCTGTTGGGGGAATTTAATATAAGAGGTATGAAAGATACTATGTTCCCATAGATTTTTTTTTTATATGAAAATTGCCTATTGGTCAAAGCTGTAGAACCGACTAAATGTTTTTAGTAGGGGCAAAAACAGTTTTAGCTATTCTCTGTTTTCTTTGGCAGGCAGTTATTATGTTCTTAGTTCTGGATAGGTCCTTGTTTTTAGAGAAAGCTGTGAAAGGGGGATGTCAAGAGATGCCAGAATCCAAGAAAACCAGGATCAATCCATTTTCCTTCTAACAGAACAGTTGTAGGGGTTTTAACATGGCCAGAATTTTGGGTTCTGACTCGGGAGAATTCAGGGCTTAAAAGATAGATATAAATAGTTACAAAAGTAAGATATCTGTATTAAAATTCAAAGGTAATTATTTCTATAGCAATTTGCTATTTTCATAGTGTTCATAGTATTTTTTTTGTAGAAGCCAGTATATATAATATATTTAAGGTCTGTTCAGCTCATTCTGTCTGGTATTTTCTTCTTTTCTGCTCTATAATAAATGTTACTTTATCAATGTGTTCTCTAGTAACTTAGTCTGAAATAGTATTATATGGATGTACTTAGGCCATGAAAAGTAAATTAATGCATTTATTTCACAGTCTAAAGTAGATTTTTAAAAAGTTATCCATTTATGTATTGCAGGACGGCTTTGTAGTGCGAATATTTGCAACAAGTACTGAGCCAGTACTGCAACAAGAACTGCAGCTTAAGCTTGCTAGAAAATGCTTACATGCATGTGGCATATCCTTATTTGATCTGGAGAAAGACCTGCACATTATCAGTAAGTCCGCTTCTTTGAAGGCTAATAACAAGTCTAGTAATTCAAATAATAAAACTGAAACACTGTCCTTGACTTTATTTGGCTTTATTATGTGCAAGGTGTAGCTAAGTTATAAACCTGTGGAGAAATACAAGGGATTTGAAACTGCTTAAGTGTTATTTGACTCATAGTAATCCATATGTCCAGTCTGACTCACCTTTCTGTCTATAATACTGTTCACGGGTTTCCAGTGTTTTCCTCTAGTTCTGTAATAAATACAACATTATTTGAATCTTGGACCTCATAGCATTCCTGTAACGTATCTAAGCTACAGATCTCTTTGCTGTGGATCAGAGTTAACAAAAGTTGAAAGGACTGCTGGTTGGATTAATGGAAAAGAAATCCACTGAAAAATACTAAATACATGGAAATAAATTCTTTGCATTAGAATTTCAGTTGCAAAATTCTTGGTGTCTGTGAAGGTAATTTGGGGAAATATCAGTTGGCTTTTGCAGCGGGTTTTTTTGTTTGCTTGTTTTTTTTCTCTGTTAGCTATCTGTTCTTGGCACTATCAGAACAAATGCATCTTTGGCTACATGGAGCTTTTGTCTGACCAGTTTCTCTTTCACTAATGCTTTTCCCCTTTGAACAGTTCTGTTAGGTCTATCTCAGTAAGCCTTATTGTGGCAGCAAAACTTTGTTTCACTTGTAACTTTCTTAGAACCTTTGTTATAAAACATTCTCCCTGGCAGATTTAGGTCTGCAAACTGCTCTGTGAAAGTACCTGTCTAAACTGTTCAGTTAACGCAATCTTACTTGCACAGGTACAGGGTTTGATGAGGAATCGGCTGTCCTTGGTGCTGGAAGAGAGTTTGCACTAATGAAAACCGCTAGTGGAAAGGTACTGAAAATGTTCTGTAGTAAAGAACAAATTGCATCAATGTAGTTATTATAAATGCTTTTTTAATTTATTTTCCTCAATTCCTTTCTTGCCTTTTTAGTATGGTAGAATGAATTTATGTGACTATTTAAATACATGTTTGGAGCCCATGTTAAAGGGAAAAAGACAAATGGTTATTTGAAAGCACAAACAGATGGTGTTGGGAACATTGAGAAATCTGTGGCTTGGGTTTATAGGAATTGCTGTAGTCAATCTCACTTAGAGACAGTATGAATCTTTATTTTAGATTTGAAGGACAGATTCACCTTTTGTCTGCAAATGATGTACAATTGCAGATTTTTTTTACCTTGTAACTTTGTGTAAGTCTAACCACTGTAATTTGTTTAAATCCCAGCCTGATACCTCATGGAATTATTGACTTCCCTTATGCAAAGTTTTTCAATTCATTCCTTTAAACTTCTTCAGAACAGTT